>JAZGTK010005821.1:0-21777 GCA_036877625.1 Ambastaia sidthimunki
ACACACACTTTAACTAACAGGTACCAGAGACCAAGAGTCCCCAGTTTGCCACATATTTATCACAGGCCAGGCTAGGTTGCAAGTGGACGTTGTGAAATTATGTACTAGCTCTTTCTGCTGACAGCGGTTCTGCTGCAAAGCAGGCAATTTATTCTAAGAAACAGCCACTGGGATTTGTTCTCTGTTTAAATTGTCCTGCAAAATGGCTTCGCTGGCGCGTCGGCCCCAGACCGGCCATAACGCGCAACTGTGCGGGCCTCGGCTCGAACCACAGAGCGACGCTAAAAATGTTCACACGCAGCACAAAGACAGGTCTCACCTTGACACCCTTCCTCACTTCCCAGTGCTTATTAAGCTATAGTTCCATTCTCTCAAATCAATAATTCATAAGTAATGGTGTAACCAGTATTCAGTTCACCCTTCCAACAGCTACTCGCTCGCAGTAAAAGTTGCAGTAGATTTATGAGAAAGCACTCTTTGAGGTCAGTGGTGCGGTTTGTGAGACAATGTAGATGTGGATTTGTTTTTAAAGCTCCACACATCACAATTGGAATGATGCTGTCTGCTCAGTGATAGATGTTTGTTTATAGATAGTGACTACTGATAGATGAGAGACTTGACCGGCCTCAGAATGCTTCGTTCTTCAGGTAACAAGGTGATGAATGGACTATGAGCCCGCGTGATCTGATATATTGTGTGGCAAATTTGTCAGAGCTGAGCAATTTATTGCGTTTTCTGCTTTTGTGACATTCAAGGGCAGATATAGTTATCTTGTTTTGCCGGTGCCTGTTGTATGCTTTGTTCCTTGGTGACATTACATCTTTGTCTCTGATTAGAAGATGTGTATTTTATAGAGATATAATCTGCTAATATTAAAATACTGTCATCTATCCTAGCTTATTATGCAACTCAACATGATTTAAAGTAGTATTTCTGTCAATGGTACAAACTGTACAAGATGAGTTATGCTCTGAAAGCACCACTAATGATCAGATTTTGTCAATGTTATTATCGAATGGAATGAATAGTTTAGTCAAAATCAGAGAAAATCTTGATTATCAGAGAAACTCTTGATTGTTTAGATTATCAAAACAACGCACTGCATCTCTACTTAAGACTAGTTGACTAGTTTAAATGGTTTTTCAGTCAGTGTTTGTTAAAATGAACTAAATGAAATGTGCACACTGACCCGACCTCCTGGACACAGATGGCTTTCACTGGAGGATTTTCTTACATCGGTTGCATCCAGAACGATGTCGCTAGATGAAGAAGTTCAATTATGTGAGTAGCAGAGGTGGGATCGAAGTTGCCCTGCGTTTATCTGACATTGACAGCTGTGGTGAGTTAATGAAGGTTTTTAATTAACATGGATTTCCGCTAATGTTCAAGGGCTTTGTGTTCTAAATGAAAGTATTAATCCCATTAGTTCACAAGTACCGACAGCTGCTCCTAAAACTCACATGGTCATTCCCTCTGAAACATCTGTAAAAATCCATAGTCAGGGAAACCAAAACTCAGCCTATTGTAAACAAGCTCCGGATTGTGTTCCTCAATAAAACTTTCTGGTTTCTGCCAAGTTTATCTGGTCATTTTTGTACAGCATGGAAATCATTTGTGGTTCGCAAAGGTGTTTCAGGGTGGATTGTTGGAGGGAAGTCTTCGAATTGAATGGCCTGAAATTTATTTATTTGGCTTGGAAACATTCACCGTGAAGGTTGATCGGCATCCAGCTCTTACCCATCGGTCTCCACCTCTTGTCCTTCCTGCTTCTGTGTCCTTGACGGATGCCACTTCTCATTCACAACGACTTGAGGGAACAGCTTCTGGCCTGATGTCTCCTTATGAATTTTCCATGTGCAGGTTACACTTTGTCACGCCTTCATGAGTTTCTGCCTGCCAATTCTCATCAGCGCCTGCTGGATCAGGGTGCTTAATGCTCTAAATGAAAGCCAAACATCATCATGAGCAAATTAATAGAAAAGAAATTAGACCAACAGCTCCCTTTCATTGAGACTGTTAGTTTTAGACAGAAATTGAATTTTAATAAAATGATTGCTTTGTAAATATTCATTGTTACACTTCTGCCAATCACAGCACTGGTTTAAAAATATTCTAAGGAGGAATATGAATATAGATGGGAAATATATTCTTCTCTGCATCTCTGCATAAATGAGTGATCTGAAGGTTACCTGAACACTAATTCTAAACAAAAAAAACTGGTCCAAGTGTAGCATAAGACCGCCCAATTCAGTTTACTTTATTTTGACATTTAACAATTATTTTAATAATGCAAATTATTTATAGCCACACATTATTTATATAGCCCAGCGTTTTTCATCCTGGGGTGCCGTCTGGCTTTGTCAGGGATGTCGTCAAAAAAATTCTAGAAAATACGTAAAACATTATATATGCTGACGTTGAAATAAATAAAACTCATTTAAATGCACCTGTAGCGGTGTGATATCTGCATTGTGTAATAAACTCAATACACCAAAATCCTTGCCATCACATCCTCATTTGTTGGA
The DNA here is from genome assembly GCA_036877625.1 of Ambastaia sidthimunki. NCBI lineage: Eukaryota > Metazoa > Chordata > Actinopteri > Cypriniformes > Botiidae > Ambastaia > Ambastaia sidthimunki. Next base: position 2,526 of record JAZGTK010005821.1, read on the forward strand.
TCTGGATAACACAAATAAAAGTATATGGGGACTCATGCAGCATATAAAACGTACGACGCGCTGTGACATCTCACGCAAACTGGGGCATATACTTTAACAAAAACTCATTTTGAAAACATATAACAATAAAGCATGTACTTGGATAACACAAACAAATGTATATGGGCACTCGTGCAGCATATTAAACACAGTGCGGTGGCAACGCATCATCTGTTACATGAAATAAGGCCCTAATTGAATCACTGCAAAAACTTGTGCGACCCACCGCTGTGACATCTCATGCAAACTGGAAAGCAGCAAAATGTGCCACACCCCCAAGTCAGCATGGTGGCAGGAAACCCCAAATATGGTCATAGCAAGTGAAATCACAAAATCATTACCTAAATACACACCTGGTACACACCCAAATGATAGTGAGCCTAAAAAGTGCACACACACACTCATCAGAGAGATGCAGAGTGTAGTTATTGTATATCTTAGACTGGGGTGCCGTGACTGAAAAAAGGTTGAGAAACACTGATATAGCCACACATTTCTGCTAGCTATAGTGCAAAGCTCATTACATACAGTTTGTTCAAATGTTTGATAACATACAGAAAGACATAATAGTAACTGTTTTAACATGCACTTTAGTGACATTTAATGTGATGGCTGTTTAAGAAAGTTAAAAGAGAGACCCTGTTGCTCATACACTTCAGTTCTGAACTGGTTTCTTTAGATTGTGTTTGGTTCAGTGATTTAAACCTCATCATTGTGTTTCCCTGGACCTCAGACATGAAATGAATTCTTTCTTTGTTTGAAATTAATTTATTGTATAAGGGCAGCACAGAGGTGCTCACTGAAACTGTTCTCAGAACAGTGAATGAGTGGGAGTGAAAAGATAAAAGCTAGACTCTAGTTATCTCTGTTCAATTCAATTTGCCTTCCTGCTCTCTCTTGGTTTTTGAAAGAATAAGGTGCTGTGTACTTGGGGAAGTATATAAGTCTTCAGGTTTATTGTGATTAGCAGCGCCAACTTTTTGTTAATTTTAAGTATAGGTAAAAGATATTTTGTGATCTTAAAGGAATAACTTGTATATTATGGTTGTATATATGAGGGACCATGACATTGTTTATTATATAGCAGTTCAAAAACAATGGAAAGTGGGTAAATATTTAAAGAAAAACTAATGAGTGTCCCAAAATGAGTGCCCCTCTTCTGTGCAGAACTACTTTCCTGTCTTTGCTAGTGCATAAGATGCCTCCAAACCTCTATAACTACTTTGAATGCAACATTGCATCAATACAAGATCACAACTCAGAGAAATGTCATTCTGGGATGTTTCTAAGAAGTTACCGTACATGTCAGAGAAAGAGTCACAGAGACAGAGAGTGTGTGACTGAGTGTGTGATTACCTGTGTCAGCTGTGACATGTTAGCTCTGCAAATCCATAACTTTGAATTGATAAAAGTTAACAGTAAAGTGTTCCAGTGCTGTTCTAGTCTTATATCAGCAATCCTGCTTCTCCTCCAATCAGGTTCAAGGACTGGACTTAACTGTTGTAGAAAATGTTTAATTATAAGTACAGTTCTTAACGTTGTTGTATGGCACTATTCCCATGTCAGCATAATTGTTGAAACAGCTCTTTTTTGATAACATCAAAGTACTAATCCACATTGACAGATTGCTATCAGTCAATGAACAATTTAAATTACTTCATTGACAATTTAATCTTTAAATCTAAATGTTAAATGGAAATGAAGGACAACACGATAATAGCGTGTAATTAGGCCTGATTTTTGTCGGTTTATTTTAAAAAGTTAAGCCGTTTTTGATGGGTGTTTTTAGGCCTACCTGAATCAATCTTTAAACATTTCTTAGGTTTAGCTTTTAAATTCTTATTCCAGTATCTATATAAGTACTGTGGTGGAACCATGGTATAGTGATGGTTTCAAATACAATGGTACTTTGATGTAGACCATATAGTGCATGGTGCTAGCAATGCCAAGGTCATGGGTTCGATTTCTCAGCAGATGAACAGCTTAAATTTACTGCAAGTCACTTTGGAGAAAAGCATCTTCCAAACTTAAACATGTAAATACCATGGAAACAAGTAATATTGTTACCATGGTAAGAGACGAAATTCAATTTTTACCTTGAAAAAACTTCTTTAGTACAGGTGCATGCTGATTAATTTATTGTAGTCATTTTGTTTATTTAGGCAAATCTGTTTATTTTCACCTTCTGGAGGAGTGAGTAAATATTTCCTCCGGCAGATGAATCACATCCTCCTGTTTTTTTTTACAGGATCATGTTGCTCCGCAACAACACCCTGCGCATCATTAACTCCAGTCGCACAGATGAGGGAAGCTACGTATGCCGTGCTGAAAACCAGTTCGGATCAGCCGAGTTAATGACTGTGCTGCTGGTGAAAGGTGAGGGACCCATCAGTTTATCCTCAGCCCATGCTTAACCACTTAAAAGCAAACAGACCCCTGGCCTGCCTGAGCTGGACGAGAGAATAATTTAATGCAGCGAATCAGGTGTAAACAGGGTTTTTACGCCTATTCAAGAATATGTTTACATGAGCGTTCACTTCCTCCTAGTTTATAGATTGTTGTGGTTGTTCTTTAGCAAGAAAACAAGCAATACAGTAACATGATGGAGGCAGGATAAGTTTTCTAAAAATTAAATTTTTACTAAATTATAAAAAACATTAATTAAGCAGATGAAATTGAATAACATAGATTTGTGTTAAAATTTGATTTGCAATATGCTCTTTAAATGAACTTCTGTTAGAACAGTGGCACTGATAACAATACAAGAGATCAATTTTAATTTTATTTTCAATAAGAATGATCTCACGGTCTGAAGTGTTTTTAGTTGTTATGTATAATTGTTGTTCTTTGATGTCATCGCATATGAGCAGATGAATAACAGAATGAATTTAACATCTTCTGTTAACATCTGACCAACTGCAAGGTAAATAACTAACAAACACAAAACTTTTCTCTGTGCTGTCCCTTCTTTTCCCAAAACAGGCATCATGACTTTCAATCAATGTAGCTCTAGTTCAATTATATATATTTTTTTTTTCAAATTATGTGCTGTTCATTAAGTTTGCGACACACATGCAGATATTTTTCACCCTTTCTGGTGTAGTGGGGAGCCTATTATAGCAACACACTCTTGTTTCAGAGCCTATGCGAGTGGAGTTGAGTCCCATCCGGGTGGAGGTGACAGTGGGAGAGAGTGTGGTTCTCAGCTGTAAGGTCACTCATGACCCCTCCCTGGATGTGTCCTTCCTCTGGCTGCTCAATAACCAGCCCCTTAACGCTCAGCAGGAGGGCGGTCACTTTGAGTACATTCAAACAGTAAGAGCTTTTCTTCACTACAGCTGTACCTCTCTGACCTTGTGCTGGTGTTGGAGGTGACATCCAATCAAAAGAAAACCCTCCAATTGCCATAGCGTTATGTATCTCTGATGAGCAATGCACCACTGGATATGTATGTGTGTGTGTGTGTGTATCCTGTGGTGCATTGATATCAGTAAGTATTAGTGTTGTGAAAATTTAATACATCAGTACCACAAATTATTAAACACTTTTTTGTTAGTTTTGTTATGATATTAGCAATCATATCAGTCATTAACCATAACTTTCATTCATTATATTGGTATCGTTTTTGGTCATACTGCACTTCTCTTTCCACAAATATTCCACTGCTCTCATGAGTGTTGAAAAGAGAATCATCTTCAATCTGTTGCTTCTGAACAGATGGAGTCACAGTTACTTATTTTAGGCATGCCACATTGCGCCAAATCCTGCTTTAACTGGAGTGAGAATCAATCCAGCGAAAGGTCAGCTAGGGCTGCATGTCATAATGATGAAAGACCGTCTGTGATTCACACCACCATGTTTGTCAGAGTCTCAGAGGAGCAGCCACCCCGCTCACCCTCCACCTTCCCTGCAGGATTTAAAACTCCCTGATTATAGAGCATCAACAGACAGTCTGCCGCCACAAAACGCACCAATGAAGTGATTTCACACGCTTAGATGTTTGTTGTGCTTTTAAATTGTTTTTGATTTTCTTTTCCAAAGCTACTGGTTGTATAGTGTGCCAGAGCAAACAAATAAATACAGTGAGGAAGCAACTGAAAGAGAAAAAATATCAAATAAGTTTTAAAATGAGCACATTTTTTTAAAGTTACATATTGTTCCTGCTGGGGCTTGACTGAAAAACAATATTTCTAAAAAAAAAAAAAACTTAATTCAGGATTATATTTAAATGTTATAAAATAACATTTTACAATAAGAGTACCCAAATTAATACTGAATTTAACAGGTACAAATGATTATTGAAGGCCTCATGAACTGGTAAATCATGAACTGGTAAATAGGGATCCTTAACTATGACTGGAGGCAGCCCTAACTACATGTCTGTACATGTTTAAACATACGAAAAGTACTTTTTTGCTAGTTAAGGCATTAATTAACATTTATAGGTAAACTAAACCAAACAGCCTATTTATAAAGGAATAAGAAGTACTTTGACCTTGAAATAAATATATTTTAGGTATAAGTACATGATTATTATTGTACCCTTATTGTAAAGTGTTACCCTGTATTTGTATTATACATGTACACTATGATACACATTAAAAATGCATCACAGATGAAAAATAGCACAGCTTTCTCAAAATGGCAATCTCCAATTTGATTGTCTGGCTTTACACAGTTTCTTTTTAGAAGATCTTTACACAGTTTCTTTTTACAAGATCTCTGTCTGTCCAAAACAAATAAAAAATAAAACAAAAGTTGTGTTTCCAAGTTCCCAGACTATTACAATTAGCACTTGTGTGGATGAACTACTCACTGTATTTACCGAAGGTTGCAAGGATTGTGGCATTGAAAGTTTGAAAAGATGTTCAACAGTTTTGAGACACTCAGTAGCAAGTAAACAAGGTATCCTTGAGCACATGCGTGTATTCTCTGTCATGTAGTCCACTTACAGGTCACTCAGATATACCATTTCTGTCTGTAAGTGAGTGCAATCTGAGGAAAAGTAAGTGCAATGTGGTCCAGTTTTCTTTCCAAATATGGCCTAACTCTGTATTGACCATAAAATAAACAAGCTACCCGGATCGCCAGAAGTTGTCTCATCTCCTCTTGACTGGCGTTTAGTGAACTCTTCTAATATGAATGGATCTGTTTCAGCTATTGCTGACACAATTAAGTTTAAACCAAGTTGTGTCGTCTAAGTATTAACATTTAATTCTTCCCTCAGGCTGACAGTATTGTTCAGATCCCTTGACACCATCACTTGAAACTGTCACTGTTTCACACATATGGCCTTCTGATGTGGGTGAAGATATGCAGTGTTATTGGGTTAATGGAATTATATGTTTGATTAGGGCCACAAAGGGTTTAGTTGCTGGTTGTCAAGCTAATGATTGTTTGGGTCACCGAGTTTTGAATTTGGTAATTTATGTAAAATAAAGTGATTACCAAGTTTAAAAAAAACCGTCTGTTTATTGCTATTGTTTTAGATTTGCATGGACTCATTTAGCTGACACTTTTATCCAGATCAAATGGGAAATGTCACAACACAATTATTCATTCTGAGGTGACAGTAATGAGAAGTGCCACAGGGCTCAGCAGATTCCTTTCAGTTCAGGAGTTGAAATATACGATGTTTGAATGGAATTTGAGTCGGAATGACAATTTGTTCAAGGTTTCCATTTTGTAAGAAAGTTATTGGCTCCATTCTGAATATTTTGGGGTCATAGAGAATTATATAGCGCTACATAATAGAATTCTGGAAAATGTGTTCACCATAGTCCAAAAATGAAATATAATATATTGGCATATTACATATAATGTCTTAAATTATTTTGGTCACAGTTCACATCAAATCAATATATTTAACCAATAACATTTCAGACATGCATTTAGGCAGATTGGTAATATCATCTTATGTTTCTTAAATGCCTGACATTTTGTTTGTGGGTAGTGTTTAAAGATAATTTGCACTAAAATAAAATACATTATTTAAAACATCACTGATGTTTCTTTATTCCATTTTAATTTAGTTTAACAGTTCTGCACTCTGTTTACTGCCTTAGTTCAAATTCAGGAATTTAATTCAATTTAATTCTGAATGCCACACAATCCTGGCTGCCATACAAGCTCCAGCATTAAATAACTCAGAAAGCTCAGGAAAAAAAATGTAGATAAAACAGTGAAACAAAAGTGTACTAGTCATTTCCTTTATATACTCTCAAACAGCTTTCAGTAGATGCATTAACTGTTGGGAGTCAAGGGCTTGTATAGAAACATTGTGTTGTTAGATGTTTCTTCAAGGTAGAGAGACAGGCTCTTCAGGTGGAGTCCATTACACCTTCCTGTTACAGCTTCTCTACCCACATTACAAACGTGTTAACTGAATTATTTATTTTTACATATTGTTCTCATGTAGTTCTTAGCTTTCCATTTGTATAGAATATATTATGAGACACTTGTATTAGATTGTATTCCCACTTGAATCGCATATTCTAGTGCTGAATCTCAGAAAGTGCCTTTTCAGCAAATAGACCCAGAGAACACTTGTTTTACTAGAATATTCATAGCACATTTTCATCTCTGTAATTTGTCAGACCATTTTCTGCTTTACCTTTTTAAATCACAGTAGAGAATGAGAAAAATGGAGTGATAAAGTAGTTGTTCATTTAAGTACAGTAATGAAAATTATTCTGTTATAAACAGACGTATTGTTTTTTGATCATCATTTGATCATCTTTATAAACTTTACAATTAGCTTTTTACAATTTACAAAGTACTTTACAATTTAAATAATGTGCTTAAATTTTTTAACAAAGCCAGCATTAAAACATCTGAATGTATTACAGTAATGAGAATGGGGGAAATGTATGTGCTCGATTATGAAACTGGTTCAATGCAAAAAATCTTAATGATCTTTAGTCTTCATTTTCTTTATGCATATTTTTTCCTTTTGATTTTGGGTTAAAATATGACCCATACCGACCCTCACAGGCAACACACACCAGTTTTGACAACACATGCACTGTAGCAGACAGCAGTGCGGCACCCAGCTGTCTGATTCATGTGCTGTAATTTTAATCAGTCCCTGTACTAAACAACTGCCTGTAGACCTTGAATTATTTGCAGCATTGTCGGGAGCGTTAATCATTTTCAGAGAAGAGCAGATTGAGGAAAGTAATGGCAAGCCGTCTCTTAAACCGAACAGGAATCTCTTAATCCAGACAAGCCAATAGAGGCTGCAGCAGAGGCCCATTGCTCAGGTGTCAAGAAGTGCATGGAGGTCTATTTCTCTCTTTACCTCACTTCTCTCTCATGCATTCCCTTTTGTCTCCATTTAGCAGTCCTCCACAGCGGACCTGATGATCAGGAGCATCCTTTTGAAGCATGCTGGGAAATACGGCTGCCGGGCACAGACAAGCGCAGACAGCGTGCTAGCAGAGGCCGAGCTGCTCGTGAGAGGTATGTCAATGGAAAATTCACTTGAAACAGGTAATACAAATTAAAATAAATTACAAGTAATACAAAATATATTTACTTTATTATAAAAATGTCCCTGGTAGTCCCTAGTTTTTGTGTGATCTTTAAATCAAGTCAGTCACACTTCATTATTTCTGGCTATATTCTGTTGCACTCAAAATGCATTTTAAATGTAATTTCATGTTGCCATAAACTGATTAAACATTACTGCACTTAAGTGTCAAAAGTTATTTGCATGTAACAAGTGCTTGCAACTGTGAATTTAATAAACAGTTTGTTAATTAGCAGTCACAGATGAAAATTAGAAGCTTGTTTTGCTCCTGTGCCAAACAAGTGCCCTGCTGGAGCACTACTGATGTCTTCACAGATCAACAAGTGCTCAGCTTCTGCTTAGACAAGAAAACACTTTTTGTGGTCTTCATCCAGACCTCAAACAGAAGCCACTCACATTGTGCATTTTAACATGCTCGAAGCAAAGGCGACTTTCAGCACAAACTCTTAACACATTCCTCTCAAGCCACACAGAACTTTGATTTTGATTGGCCGACCAGTTTATTCCTATATCAGTAACTGTATCTGCACACACTTATTGCATTTAATACTAAAGACTGAAGAACAAGAGTATACAAGTAGAGTTTTAGACAGAAAAACATTTGAGAGAGCTGGTATACACCCACAATAGACACATAGAGAAAACGTGCTTTTTAATCAGTGTGAAATCCTTGACAAGAGATCTGTGTCATCCAAAATCCCTTCATGGTTAAATTCACTTGTTTGTTGGTTTGGAGATTACAGTTGTGAATTAAATTCCACATGTACGCACACAATTTCTTGATGCGCATTATTTACTCTAGGATAAAGCTTCTTGAAATACAGAGATTAGGAATGAAATTAGTTTATTGTATTATGCAAACATAGGCTATCTTTCTGCATTTAGAATTTTGACCACTTAACTTTGACCACTTAACACCTGGTATTAACATTGTTTGTGGGTGATCCAATCAAAAGTGGACAGCACTAAACATAGGTGTAAACTGGATTCAGAATGGTTTTGTGATCAGATGACTTCCTCTGAACCACATTCAGAGGAAGTCAGAAAAGCGTGACCATTTCCAAAGTAGTTAGTACAGGAGCTTGGCTAAATAAGCTGTTCACTCCATTTAAGTACATTTGGGAGCAACAAAGTGCCAAGCTTTTAAACCTGACAGTCTGGCTTAGCCAAAACTTGTTACTGAATGAGCCAAAATGGATGTTAATACCAGGTGTAAACAGTAGCCGCTTCTGCAGCTTATAAAGATCATTTATTAAAACTAACCTAATTGTTCCAAACTTCTGATGTTAGACAGAACGTTACTGCATGTCACACTGACACTTTAGCAACAGTGTTTAGACATTTGGCCTGTCTAGTTATGATGAGTTAACATTGAGTAAGTTGAATAGAGACTATAATTCCTAAATGTCAGAAGATCGAAAGATCAGAGTCAGATGTTTCTGTCAGTGTAGTGTTTTCTGCTCTGCTCAAATTAGCTGAAATGGCTGAAATGTGTTTGTTTACAGGGCCTCCTGGACCGCCTGGAGTGGTGATTGTAGAGGAGATCACAGATACCACAGCGACACTGTCATGGAGCCACGGCGTGGACAATCACAGTCCAATCACTACCTACAACGTACAGGCACGTAGCCCTTTCTCTCTGGGCTGGCAGACAGTGAAAACCGGTAATCACCTCCATACACATCATCTGGATCCCTTGTCTGTGTGTGTGTGTGTTTAGAATATCTGTGTTACATTGTCGTCAAATATGACTTAAAACCATCAGTAGGTAAATAAAACAGTTTTATTGAGCTGGTAAAGAGAAAAGAAGTAACCTAAGGTTTCTTATTATCAAAGATACAATCTGACATTCTGCTGTCTTTTAGGAATACTTAAGCAGTTCAGATGATTGAGGTGACTTGTAACAGTGTTTACCTCAGTGATAAAGTGACCATCAGAACTTCATTATCGGTCCATATCAAACGTTTATCTGGATGCCTGAAGTAATTTTCTTCAGAGCTTTGTGTGGCAAAACATATTATATGTGAAATGTACCTCACAATAAGTCACCAAAGTTAATATATTAGGAACAAAGTCATGTTTTTTGTGCAGTTTCACAGAGAGATAGAAACTGGCTCGTTTGGAGTGACTCAATGACCTCTGCTGTTTGTAAGAAATAAGGAAACTATAAGGACATAAATAAATATCTGTTTTAAATAATGTAAAATAGTTGTATGGCCGCTTAATATTTTTCCTAGTTAATTTTTCCAAATTCATCCTCACGTTTTTGGAACAAAAGGTTAATTTGGTCCCTCATCTTTCCAGTGTCACTGTCGGAAACAGAATCAGTGATAACCTGACCCAGAGGTTATTCCATACATACCAATATTTGAAATTTCACCTGATACCTCATTACTTGGTACATAAGGGCTCAGTCCAAACCTTTGGCCTTTAGCGTACCGTGACTAACTGTCTCTTTGAATGCAGACTTTGGCTCAGGGAGTTGACTTTTTCCCCCATCTGTTTATAAGGATGTGCGGCAAAGACTGTTGACCTCTGTTAAATGTCTGTTGTGCTTTTCTTAAATGTCACTGGTGGACATCAGATGACAAATTATTTGAAGGTCATTTGTAAGTTAACCTTTCTGTCCCTGATTCTATTTTCTAAGTTTGTCAGATAATGTAACTGAGTTACGTCATTAATTTTTCAGATCACTATCTGTATTTCAATAACTTTAAATGGTGCATATTAACAGTAACACTTAATAATTAGATTTGATAATTGATAATCAGTTGTTATTATGTTTACACATAAATAACTAAAAGAGAGATAAGGCAAAACTAGTGCCTTGTTAAGTGCTTTGCCTGGTAGTAAAAGAAGTTGGAGAGTAAAACATTTGGCCCTTTAAACATTGTTACCAGTTCAGCTTCTGTACAGCAATTAGCTGGATAAAGTGCCTTTCACTCCTAGATATAAAAACATGGGTAACAGAGACCATTATGATTTGCTAAAGGTAATCAAAGTTATTGTTATGCAAATGCGCAGCATCGCTATGCAGCGATGACCAATAGGATTGCAGACAGTGATCTGCTGACTGATGCATATGGACAATACAGTAAGTTTGGAGTGGCTATTTGCAGCCAGCAATGCAGCGTCTTGGTGACCTTAGACGATTTGTGGTGTCAAGGCAACTGGAATAAATTCCTTTTTGATATTTTTTTAGTATTGTCATATACTGAGAAGAATGTACTGTACCATTTGACATATTTTTCTTTCTTCTGGACTGCCAAATGTCATTTCAAACACTTTTTTCAAACAAAATTGGATAAACAATTCAATATGACAGTAGCTGACAATAAGAAGTCGACATCCGGACGGCACTTGTTGAAATAAGCACGCCAAGGGATGAGGTCACATGACAACAACGCAGCATGCTACTGTTTGAAATGTTTATCGTTCCTGTTTAAGAGCCAGAAAACGACAGTGTATATCAAAATGGAATGGGGCAAAAGCGAGACATGCGATCACAGAGGAATAGCAAAAGAAAAAACATACAATAAAGGAAGGACAGAGAGTTTGAAGTAGAGGAATAAATGGGAAAGGGCCAGCCGCAGGCGGGGATGGGGGGGATTCATGTGGAAAGCATCTGGGAGTTTATCATCTCAGTCTTACGCCTGCAGCAGGACGCCAGTCCCACAGGTTATGTTCAGCCGTTAACTGTAGACAGAAGCTGGCCCGGAGCTTTGGTCCACAGCCAATTGTGTCTCTCAACTAAAATGAGGTGTGTAGAATAAAGAGACAGTCTTCTGGGCAAACACAATCTTGTATCTAGTGTTTCTCATGTATTGATTTAAACCATGAGTGAAATCAAATTTGGAAATTCACTTTACTTGAAGCGATGGAAACATTTTTCAATTACTTGTTCAAAGCACAATTACTCAAAGAAACAGAAACGGAAGCACTAAGTACACAGGCATCAGTCTTGAGTTTGCCGGGAGGTTGTTTTAAAGAGACAGTTTTTGCATCTGTGACAGGTATTTATTGAACTCATATCAATGCTGAATGCCTGTTTGCCTTCATCTGAAGAGATTTGTGTTTCTGTTTGAAGATTAAGGTTTATTTAGTTTCACAGGTAAAAACACGTCTGAGTATTTACACTTTTGGTTGTTTACCTGTTCAAGCCCCTTTAGTCAGCTAAAGCATCAAAATACATGTTTAAAATGAAACACTTGAATATAGACTTTAAAGTCTTATTTAAAAGCTGACACATGGAGGGGATTTTCCAGAAGACAGAATTAAAGTCGTAAAGACAAGTTTACATTTATTAAGCATCTAACCATTTTTCATTTTAAAGGTGACCCTGAATGTGACTTTGTTTAGACTCCAACAGAACTCATGAAATCATACTCTAAGCTCCTATTCAGCCCTATTGTCTTGTTTTTTGTATTCTGTATTTTGTTGGTGTTTCGTCTTTACCGCTACTAAACATTACATCTACCCAAAGCTCATCTTCAAAGATGCCACATAGCAGAAGCATTTTGTTTGTGTTATGAATCTGTATTGATTCCTCTCGTACCTCACTGCTTTTCTCAACATAACCCTCAGATCCAGACCCAGTGACAGGAAACATGGAGTCTGCCATGGCAGTGGAGCTTAACCCCTGGGTGGAATACGAGTTTCGGGTGGTGGCCACAAACGCCATTGGAACGGGCGACCCGAGCGCCCCCTCCAGAGCGGTCCGCACTAAAGAAGCAGGTATCTTTCACTGGTTCGTTCACCCGTGAATATCAGCCAGCTAAATGCGCTTCAGCAGAGCACCAGAATTCCAAATAAAAAAAGCTCTTCACACACGCACATGTACTCACACCTCGTTTATTCTCCACTCGAGGGATTGTGTAGCCGCGTGTTGTGACACATTTTTACGACTGCTGCTGCCCCGTCTGAGTATCCAGGGTGACCCTGCTTCTATTTTAATTGGAGGAGAAGTGAAGAATAAGCCGCTTACATGAATTTAAACAAGTTTCGCGTTTGAGTTGAGGCAGAAAGGCACTTGCGCCCTCAGGCAAAGAGGCTGCAGAATTCTCTATTTATGGAGAACAAAAACCTCGCTTCAACACTCTCCGCTTCAGAAACATTTAGCAGGCCGGGCTTATACTTAGCCACAGAATGTCATAATATATGAATATAATGACAGCTACTCCTTTATCATCATTTAAAGCTGCTTGAAATATTGCCGTTATCATGTTATCATATGCTGCTGTTCATTGTCTCGTCTTTCTGAAAGTTTTCTGTATTTCAGCTTGTGCGAAACAAAACAAAATATCACATCTGCTTGTCACTAGTATTAGATTTTTTTTTTAAGAAAAGTTTTGCTTCAGTAGTGTTTTTTTTCTCCTTGACTATACATGTATCCTAGCAGATAAATTTAGATTAGCACCTTTACTATGCTGACAACCATACAGTAGTGTTCAAACAGTATAGCTATTGGTTTATAATTTAAAACCTAATAAATATCTAAAAATGCCTGTAAAATCTAATAAAATGGACTGCTATTTTGTTACCTAATGTAATGACATTCAAACATTAGATGCAACAGAAGTGTCTAAATACATCTGGGGCAACAGCATAATTTAGCATAACATTGCATCTCTTCTGTACAGTTCCTTCTGTGGCCCCTGCCAGTGTGAGAGGAGGAAACGGTCGCAGGCACGAGCTGGTCATATCCTGGGAGGTATGTTTGCGCTCAGCATGCACGGAGGACTCCCTACTGTGATCTCATGCTATGCTAATGAATATGGCATAAAAGACTCACAGTTTCTAGTCAAATGGATTCATGCAGTTAATTGACTTAAGCACTGGTAATTATATTCAGGCACAATTGCCACCATTACAATTTGCCTGTTGAGGGATTGCTACAGTTAAACTTTACTAAACCTATAAGAACTATAAGAACAGATGAGCAATTATATTCTAAAAAGAATTGTGTCTTTTGTGTCAGTACTGCTGGATGTAAAAAGGATCAGGTTTAGTGATGTAGGATTATACCAGATTTGCCGGGTTGCAGGTTTACATGACATGACACTAGTTAAATTAGAAAACTTTGAAAAAAAGCGATGTACTTGTAGGCCTGTATTAACTGTATTTTTACTTAATAAAAGGACGTTTCCTTGATGCTGATTGGTCAATAGCTGTGGGTTTTTCATAACACAGCCATAGCTGATTTGTTACTTTGGTTGCATAGCAACGTTGCGCTACTGATTATGTGTCAGGAATCAGGGCTGTGAAAGTATCAGATTTTCACTGCACATATATCATAGCCAAAAAAATTCATGATGATGCTATCAAAATATCACTTTAAAAAAAACACTTAAATAATGCTGTAACAGTCATAATCTTTACATTTGTTTATTTTGTGTTGCTTTATTTGGCCAATTTGTGTTTTTTTCTTTTTTGGACAATGAATCACACTCATACAGTAAGTGTGAGTGTAAGGAGGCAGAAAGAGAGAGTTTGTGACCATTGTGACTTGAACTAAGGAAATGAGAGTGTGTTCTTTATTTACACTCAAACAACACAGTAAGTAAGTGATTCTAGGGAATACAACTAAAGAATTAACAGCTTTGTTGATTATAGTTGGAAAGTACTTTTTTGATGGCATTGGAAATTATTTTTATTATTGTTATAATAATAATTGATTTTCTTTAAAAGTACAAAAATACCACAGTGATCATTTATTTTTATAGTATGTTAAAATAAATAGGCAATAGGCAGGTATGTTAGATTTTTCTTTCTCCAGACCAAATTAAACCCCGAATTCAAATTAGTATACAGTTACTCTATCATTTTAAATCACTTTGACCCAGAAACACAATTAGATTTTTATGCACTCAAAAAGGTAAAGTCTGTTTCTGGGTCAAAGTGACTCAAAATGATAGAACAGGCCACAATATTCTTTCTTGTGTTTAAGTATTTCCTATTGAAACGGGAAGTTGGGGCTGGACATATCGATGGCCTTGTGTCAGCGTCCTGGGTTTGTCCTAATTTCTTAGAAAGCCTTGCTTTTTGTGTCAGAGCATGATGTTTGGATCCTGACTCAGTCTTAGTCATGGTTCTTGTATCTTGGAGTCGGGATCTAAACTTGAGATCTGTGTTGTAGTAGTCTTTGTGTGGAAGCACATGGCCGTTTTTTAATTACTATGTGCCATGTGCTCTCTGGTCATGAGTTCTGACCCCGCCTTCTTGTTTCCCTGGTAATTATGTAATCATTAGTTTATGCCCCTCACCTGTCTGCCCTCTTGTTTGCATCCTTATTTAATGCTGTTGTGTGGGCTGGTGTTGTATTCTATCCTGTGGTTCCTTTTTTTGATTCTTGAGCCTTGCGTAGAAACAAAATAGTTCTGTTTGCTTTTTTTCTGTTTGTTTTTTTCTGTTTGCTTTTTTTCTGTTTGCTCCCTTGCAGGTCTTTTGTTTAATAATGTTTTTGAAGTCTGCATTTGGGTTTACCTGCACTGAGAGTATATCTCAATATCAAGAAAATATCTCAATATCAAGTTCAATCTAACATTTTTTTTTTCTGTTGTAAACAACTTGATTTCTTGTGTATGTAGTATCAGTTTTGGTGTAATGTAATTGCCTACAAGCGGCATGTAATGTGTGACATACCACTGTCAATGACACCTCTAGCAACAATTCCAGTCATTCAGCTTCACGTTCAGCAATGTGTTTTATTGCACATCATTTAATACACATAGAATATTTACTATCCCCAAGTCTTTGGTAGTCAATTAAGTCTTTGATGTTATTAAATAAATTATAGGTTTGGTCAAACAAGAGAGAAGACAATGACAATTAACCTTCAGTCTATAAAACACTTCCCCTGTTGTAAGACGATTTGGAACATCTGTTTGTAATTTGCAATGTTACAGTGCTGGAGCAAAATCTAATCACTGCTTCTACCATTTAAAGAGAAGACTCTTGTGGTGGACAGATTACCTTTGGCTCTGCGCGGTGCAGATAAACACATTTAAAACAGAAATAAAACAAGGTATCCAAATGAGGCTGGTTAAAGATGCGATTATCCGGCGAATGGGGAACAGATGTAGGCTGTAAGTGACAGTTATTCCCGCCGTTATTAAATACTCAGACGCCAAATGTTACCAATTTCAGATGAGGACAACTGTACCTCAGTGAGAAATTAAAGAAGATCAGACTCATTCCAGATGCAAAAGACTGTTTTTACAAAGATGGCTTCCCAGTTTTTAACCCCTTGAGAAAGTTAGCACTGTAACTACGGAATAATTGTAGTTCTAAATTGGGCTTTTGTGCTAACAATTCAATTAGAACCCCCTCACTACGTTTAGAACACGGTTAATGTATCTATGAACCAGAAATATTTTTTTAGAAGTTGCTTGGAGCCATTAACACATTTCACATGTAATATTTGACTTTAAGGGGAGTGTTTTAAATGCATTGGAGATTTCGCATTATTTAATCGCTTCTGTATCGCATTGGGAGACGGTTTAGTAGGTATCTTGACAGGGGCTTCAGGTGCTATTTAGAGACTCATAGTACATCATATTAAATTACATATCATTTAGCATACGCTTTTAAAGCCCAAGCATTTGCGGCACATTAATTAGACTGTCCCCCCAGAGCCTAAGTGCTTTGCTCAAGGACATAATGATGACTGAGCAGCTTTATGAATTTTGTAGTTCCTCTGTAATTTAGTCATTCTCCCAGGACTCTCACACCTGAATTTAATCTCCAACCTGTGCCCAGACCCTTAACATTAACCACTGGCGGACCACCACTTACTGTACAACCCTGTTGAGTGGTTGAAGGTGGCTATCTTGCTTATATTATAGTATAGTATTCAACTTTATGGTGTATATCTTGTCCTGCACCCATTTTGCAATCAACATGAATAATACATCAAATTGTGGACTTTGATGACAAGCAGTTTATTGTCATTTTATTTGGGATCTACTAGACTAATATTAAAGGAATGGTCTCATGAGTCATATCTAGAGATCAGACTGTTTCTTAGAGGCTTGGGTTCTTTTAATCATTAGAAACTGCATAGCAAACATTCAGAACACACTTTAAACTGCGTTACCACACACTAAAATCACTGAGTATTTCTAGTACCCACCCACAATTATATAATATGAATTATGGTCTATTAAACATTTTCTATACCTTATAATATTTTTCTGCATTGTTTCTTATAAAAGTTCTTGTATTAGTTGGTGCTAATAATATCTATTCCATTTTACAGTTTGCCAAAAGCATTTTTTCATATTTTCCCATGAGGTGTTGTGCTCTGGATGAGGTCACAGGGGCCTCTATTTATAGGTGTCAGTTTGTATGATCTATTTACTGCAACCGACAGATCATTAGGTCATGTGCCACCCACCACCACCACCACACATTTTTACACCAATCAGCTGACACAAAGTGGCATTTTGAAAGACTGGCCTTTTTAAATAACAATAAGCACATCTTCGATAAATCTTTACCAGCAAGATTATGTGGAACATCATTGTGTCCTTCTTTAGAACTTCCCCATCTTAGCTCCTCCCCATTTATCTGTGTTCTGGTTAACCACTTTAGGGTCACTGAATTGGCTGTGCATCCCCAATCAATGTTGATGAATATGGGACGATGCAGAGCAGAAGTGGTGCTTCCTTGGCAGTCAGAACATGTGAGCTGGCTGCTACACTGCCTCTCCAGTAATCTCTAGGTGGTTGTTGGGGACCAGGGTGACTGGACATGGCTCTGATTATTAAACAGGATGAATGACTAAACAGCCCGGTATGGCTCTTACTCGTACGCTCATTAGGGTCAGCAGACACAGAGAGAGCATTACGAGCACCAGCAGCAATGGACTGAACCATACAGTCGCCCTACTGCTGCGTGATGCCCACTGCGGCCCGCAGTGTATGCCAATATCAGATTGCCGACAGACTTCATTTCCACCACAGGCAATGTCTGTCCTATGGCTCACAGCCTTTTTAGAAACGAGTTAAACTCCACTTTTGTAGCAGAACTGATTTCTTTGTTCTAAAATGGCACTTTATCGGTCTCCTCATGCAGAAAAGCTCAGTGAGTGGTGGTGGTTTGTGTAGTTTCTGCACCGCTAACATCACCAAAATGAATTTAAAACATTGTGTCCTCCTCCACCAAGCCAAAAGTCATGCAAACATATAGCTCCACCTCAAACGGATGCCATCGGTTGAGCTAATATTGGTTTGTTTGTCTGGTTAGAATCCTCCAATAAGCCACAGTGTTTACTTAATATTCAAAGTCAACTTGCAATTGCAACTTGCAAACAGGCAATTGCTTTCCCTGCACATTAAACTGGAATAGGAGGAGGATTAACATTGAAAGAAATTACACACTTATTTAATAAGCACTTAATGTATGTACAGAAATAGACATTGTGATGGTACAGCCTGTTCTCTCCCATCATCTCTCTGCGTCTTATTTTGGGTGCCGCTGTCAGGGGACGAGACAATTCGGAAGCAGGGGGGAAATCAGTCAAATTATGGCATGACGGACAGACTCGCTGCCAAAAACTGGCGAGTACAGGTGTTTGTCAATTATTAAATTTGCCCAAGATTTAATTCCACCGGCTTACATTTTAATTAAATTTCTATCTCCCTTAATAGATTGCAGTGCATTCTATTAAAGACCTAGCAGGTGTTTCAGGCAGAGTTTGATGTGGACTCTCTGAAAAGCATCAAGCAAACATCTAATCACTTTGAATTAGAGCGAAAGAAACTGTCAAAATCTGAACAGCCAAAATCAACAAATGTGAGCAGCATACAGTACACAAGTTTACACAACAACAATCTGTGTGTTAGTAAGCATGTTAGTCATGTTTACAGTATCTTAATCAAATTGCTTATTAAAATGCAAATTCTGAGTCCCCTGTGCTGCACGTAGAGTCTATTGATAAAAAGTGAGTCTGCATGCATCACATATGCATGGTTTACACATTTAAAAAACACTAACACATTACGGCACATGGAAAACAAAGTATACTAGGCCCTTTAGACAGTTGCCCAAAAAATAATTTATGTGACACTGTACCTTTAAAAAACATGTTTCACTATAGGTCATGTTCCACTATAGGATTTCTACCTATAGCAGAGCATTGCCATACACATTTCATCAGGTGGTTTCTAGAATGACTTTCAGTGGGCTGCAGATTAATTAATATTGGATTTGTTATTCACACAGCATCCTCAGCCAAACAGTTTATTTACTAGAGGGCCTGAAGCAAAGCCCTTGACAAGCCGTTGATAGGGTTCACAGAACAATGCCAAGCTCTTGCTTTATGTCGACCCATGGATGTGTTGGATTACCACATATTTAATTGATGTGCTTAAGCTCACCATCAAAGCGCTTGACATTCACAAGTGATTTGTTTCATTACAAATGAAAATCTCCAGGGCTCTTTTGGGACTGTCTGACATTTGATGTAATTCTGTGCCATTTGCCATTGCTTGTTTCTCAGAACTGGCAAGACAAAAGATGTTATTTAATTGGAAAAATACTGAGATTTGAATTGTCTACTGGATACATGTTTAAAGCCTCTTGTTTGTTTTTTCTAGTGATGAAAAACTTTGTGGTTGTGACAGTTTAAAAAACTAAAACTAACTAGTGTGAGTGATAAAATACCATAAACAATGTATTGAG
>JAZGTK010005822.1:0-21777 GCA_036877625.1 Ambastaia sidthimunki
TAGGTTCCACATTTATATAAACATATAGAATGTCTCATAAGCCCAGTGTGATGCTGTGTGTTTCTGTATAGTTGGAATTGGCCACAGCAAAGTCGGACATGAATCGTCACCTGCATGAATACATGGAGATGTGCAGTATGAAGAGAGGACTGGACGTCCAGATGGAGACCTGCAGAAGACTCATCACCCAGAGCGGAAACAAGTACTAATGCACAGACACTCTGTCACAGCTTATGTGTTCTGTATCATATCTTACCGTCTCCCTTCAACACTTCATTAACAATTCCTACTCTTGCAGTAAATCTTCTTCTTCTGTACCTGGAGGAGGTGCGGTTATGAACGGAGAAGCGGAAAGGGACAAAATTGAGGAAGGAGGGCGATAATGATGATGAAACGAACCCGCAGAAGGTGTTAGCGAGATGTAAAGTGCCCTCATTTGTTCATGGCACCCATCGTCAAAAGTAAACCGACATCAACCCTTCCTCATATTTCTGCAGTGAATCCAGTCGCTGCCTCTAGTGGTGGCAAATGGAATTGCACTGTAATTGATCAGCACCCAGATGAGAATGTTCTTTGTGTGATATTTTCCCCTGTGGTTCAGCAGAGCAGCTCTGCTGTTTTCACACCTACATACGTACGCTGTGTCATTTTAAAGACCGTTGACTGTGTCCTTACCAGATCGTTTGTTTTTATCTGATCTTCTGTCCGCTAACGGGTATCATTCTTGTTTTCCGACTCGTCCTTTAAATGTCTGAGTCACCGTATTGTCAGCAGTTAACACAATCACTTTTGATTTCATATGTCTGATAAATCGAAAAAGTTTTCGCAAAGTTTCCATTTCCTAGTGACTTAGAGCAGCAGTTAAGGGGACATTTGCTAACTTCTGGTGGCTGCATGTACTGTTAGGTGTTGCTGTGCACTTTGGTGTGCTGGGCTTCCTGCCCGGCCTCTTGTAAATACTAGGCTGTTAATGCAAATGAAGGGTGGAGGTAACTATGTTCCTGCAACTCAAACCCCAAATTCACATGAAATGTATGACATTTGACATGCTGGCAGTAACGTGCTCTTCGAGTCTTCTAAGTTCTAGGACTTCCTCTCATGCGAGTGGAAAACATGAGTGATTGGTGAGATCAGACGAGTGAAGTCTGAGGATGTTTTGGCTCGATTTGTATGATAGTGCGTTAACCATGTCAACCACTTATTATTTCCTTTTACCTTTCCCCCCTTTCTTCATGTTCTGAGGTAAATTGTATTGAGCATTTGTGTTAGGCATCGAAATCAGCAGAAACAATATATACAATATCAACATTTGGGTTGTAATGTGATAATACTGCATAAGTTAGCATATTCGTTTCATTTACATATGGTGCATTTGGCAGGTACATTTGGTCATTTGGCAGTTTATGCATATCCTTTGAATTGACCACATGACCTTGCTGTTGCTAGCACCATGCTCTACCAGAAAGAGGAACTGTACATTTATTTGAAATCATGATATATTGCAATTCTTTACTCACATGTTTCTCTTTCATCTTTGGTGGGAAATTAAATTAACTTTCTACAAGTTTCATTTTGGTTGAACCAAATATTTGTGTATGTGTTGGCCTAAAGCTAGTGAACGGTTTGCTCAGACTTGCTGTGAATGATGAGTTCTTTGAAATTTCAGTCCCCCACCTTTAATTTGTGTAGGCATTTTAAGAGATTAAGGGTTGATCTACTGTAGAAATGATCTTCCTGCAAGTCCATTTTTGAGAAAGTCCCAATAATCGACTTATTCTAATCAAACACCCACATGGTCTAATAGTTTTAAAAGAAATTAGCAAACTGACATCCTGTTGGCTTTGATGGTCATTCATATCTAGTCAAATAGGGAGTCTGTGTAAGCCACAACATGAATAAATCTTTGAAATGAGTCTGACAGAGACATTTCGAGTGCCAAATATGAAATAAAGTTTTCAGGAAAGATACTTCACACAAAATGAAAACCTTGTGATTTTAAAAACATGGTGCTGTACATCAAGCTTGTAGATTTCTGCTGCAGATAAACAAAACAGAGTGAAAGCTTTAATATGTATCTATTTACAGTACATCAGTTTCTAAGATGAACCAGAATAGAGCTTATGAACAATGTTATGAATTATCCTCAGGTTATTTTTCTTTATATCACATTCTGTTATTTGCATACTGAATGATTGTGTGTGTCTTAGGTTTTTTCCCTCTGACTGGAGTGAAATTGCACAGATTCATTTGGCTTCATTAAATTATTTCTATTTAAAAAATGTATTTCCATTAAAAAAAGAGATGTAGTAAAGATGAATTAAGGGGACAGATCTCAGATCAGCTAACACTAATTAGTGTTTGCATTTGATTTTGAGGAAGACTTTAATGAGTTTTTCTGAGAGTTCCCCACTAAAAAACACTGTAAACAACTGAGCCATTATTCATCCACAGAAACTCTTTTTCTTTAGTGTTTCATGTTTTTCCAGCAACTGTGTGTGACTAATGTATGCATGTGTATATGTATGGAGCACACTGCAGGTTTCTTGGGTGTTTGTTGCTATATCATTATAAGGTCAAAGTCTTTATGAAAATTTTGTAACCGGTTAAATTTGCAGTGTAACCACAAATCTGGTCTCTGTTAAAGGGTCAATAGTGAGCAGTCAAAAAAATGATTTATTGGAACTGACTGCTTTCTTCAAAGCGTTTGGGATACTTCAGTAGCTGCAAACAATGAGTAAATTCCACACAATATCTTCACCAAAATATTAACTGATTAAATAGTGCTTAGTAAGAATGCTTATTTACAATAACAATATGAATGCTCTGATAGTGTAATTCACAGAGGGAGAGTAGTGTATGCTTAATGCTGGCTATGCAAGTCCTTTACCCTGACAAGATTATTACTCCATTTGATGTTCTAACAGTAAAAACTCATATATTAAGTGTTGGAAGATTCTGGAAGAATGCCTTAAAGATGTCAGACTCATAGCATCTCTGTGTCATTTTGTAACTTTTCCCAGGAATGAATGTCCTTTCTGCTGTGGAATTATGATGGAGTTAAATACCTTCAAGGGTTGTCTTCAAGTGTACACATGTGCCTGTGTGGTTTTGGGTCTTGGCTAATGTGTGAATTACATGATGACATCATATTAGCAGTTTTATATGCAGATAACTTCTATATATAACTGCAGCAATCGATTAAAACGATTGAAGATGGTAGCATGTGTGACTTCTGTTGCTATGTTTACTTCCTCAGCACCCTCTGGCTTAGAGGGCTTCTGTTTGTGTGCATTTATTTTGGGCAGCGCAGGTTTTGTAACTTCAGTAAAGTTTTAAATTATGCTTCTGAAATGGAAATGCAGTTGAAATGCAATATAAATGAAAACAGTTTAGCATACACTCTTAAGAATAAAGGTTCCTAAAGGTTCTTTGTTTGGATGTATGGTTCCATAAAGAACCTTCAACATCCACAGAGAATACTTTCTGTTGCACAACAGGTTCTTTGTAATGGTAAAAAAATCAATGAAAGAAAGAAATAGTTCTTTAAAAACCTCTTATTAAAAGGTTCTTTGGGATTTTTTAGGACCTCCCCAAACCTTTTGTTTTGACCTGCGCACAGATCTATGTTTGGATGTCTATATCTAGACAGAAGAAAGATAAAGGACCCAGAACTAAGCAACGTACATGTGTGGCTTGATATAGAGTTCTTTAAAAGAGTAACAGGACTATATGTTTAATATGTAAAATAATATGTATGTAACCCAAAGCAGAACAGAAACTGCTCGCTTTAATGCAAGCGTTCAGAAACAGCGGAGCTTTAAAAGATTTCAAAATAAAGGTTGCTGTTGAAAAACACAGTGGAGTTTTTGTGTCATGGTGTTTGATTCATATATTCTTTTTCAATAGCTCATATTTTCCTCCAGTTTTTTTCTGACTTTTACACATTTAAGGCAATACTGGAAAAAAGATATGAAACATCATGAAAACATTGTACGTCACAGTTGTTCTAGACATTTATTGGCATTATGCTGACATTTATGTGTAGATGTGTGGTATGTGCTAGTTAAACAGTAACCTGTTTACTTTTAACTGCTTCATAAGGCTGGCGTTCAGTCAGCGTGTTACTGAGAACATAACACTGGAATCAAAAGGGATTTTGCTGGACATAAACCACAAAACATTGCAGACTGTTTTATGTGTAGCTGCTTGCAAGCGTGTGCATGTTTGTACATAAATATTATGAGGTGTTCTAAAACTACAATTCTAAAAATACAATTTAACTGCACTCACACTCTCAATTTTATCTTTAGAAAATGAATCAAATCAGTAACGAAACATAAAACTGTGATGAGTGAAGCCACTGCTTGTCTATTCCTTTCTCTGTCTTGCTCTCTGTCTTTCTCTCTGTCTCTTTCTCTCTGTGAGTCTCTCTCTCTTTCCAAAACAGTAAGCAGGTGAAGGGCAGTGTGTGAAAGAGGGAGGAGAAAGACAGGAAGAGACAGCAGGTGAGGAAACAATGAGATGAGTAGAACACAACACAACCACCAGAAGAGAAATTGACATTGAAAGCATTGAAAGACATTTTGGATTTTCCTTATTGTGAGGTACTAATTATTTTTACATGTTTCATGTCTGTTTGTTGCTTGTTTTTGTTTATGTATGTTGCCAGGTGTGTTTTTTTTAAATAATAACGTTTTACTGAATTGCATTTATTTCATTGGATCCACCATCCTGTCCTCTATGCGCAGATTAAGCTGTTAATGGTTTAATTGCATGTGGACGTGTGTGTTTGGATCTTAATTCTGTGCTACATCACACACTCTATTCAGTGCTCTGAATGCTGATTTTTATTTGCTGTTCACACACAGAGCCAGCACACGGCTCTGACTATGTGCCATCTTATGTGTGTTGTTTAGAGCTGTCTGATATGCTTTTTCTACTTACAGATGCATGTGATGGTGTTACTTATCGCCGTGGGGATGCTTGCAGATCATCTGGTGTATGGCCTCCCCACGGTAAGTTGTTTTTGTATCTGCTAGTACACTGTGTTGTGAAATTCCCTTACATTGACTCAGTAGTAGATGTGAAACCTGCAGGATTATATCTCTGTGTTGATCTAAATTGTGATCCAGAATGTGTCCATCATCAGATGTGGAAGAGATCGATCTTAAAAAATTTAAAATGTATTAAAAAATACAGCTTCATTTCATTGGTTGCATTCTCTACTTTTTTACATGCATTTATTTTTGTTCCCAAACAAACTCACTCTTTTGCCTGGGCTCTGAGCAGAAACGTAAGAGATATTCCCAAGGCCCCAGAGATTGTCCCATTTTGTGCCCACCAGGTGAGAGAGTTTATTGGTGCAGTTGTTCTCAGAGTGTGTCATGTAGCCTCACTTTCTCTGAATTTCCCCTCACTTGTGCTGTGCGCGTGAGCGTGTTTCTGGCAAACGCTTATTACGTAGAATATTACCGCATATAGTCCTGAACAAGAAATTGGCGAAGAAATCGATGGTTACTTATTACGTTTTTTTACATCATTCTCTCTTTATCCTCTTCCTCTCTTTCGCTGTAACTCGTGACGAGAAACAGCACATCTTGACACAGAAGTGTAAACCACTTCCTTCATTAGAATGCCGCTGCCTGCTTGAGCTTCGGTGTAACGTCCTGTTTTTCATGCTTGTTCTCATCTCTCCCCCTGAGAGACCTCAGTCAGCAAGTATTACTCTGTGTATGTGTGTAGGTTTACTTAACCGTATAACAGGGACAAAAGTTAACAAAGCCGTACACAACTTTCAAAACCTTTGTAAAACTGCTATAAAATATAGTAAATAAAGTTTTTTTAATTTGTAAAAATGCAGAAAGTTTTCTGTGTGTGTGTGTGTCTGTCAGCACCCACATCCGGCTTTATGCTCTGACACACAGAAATTGAGTATGTGCCCTTTGAAACAAAGTCTGAGCACAGTCAAATTCAAATTAAGATATTACATCTTTAAAGTGTTATTTTAAACTGAAATAAAAATTCTGTCATCATTTACTCATTCCAAACCCATGTGACTTATTTGGAAAACAAAGAGAGATGATTAGCAGAATGTCCACACTTCTATTTTTCACACAATGAAAGTGGGTGTGGATCAGGGACAGCAATGGTCCCCATTGAATTTCATTGAATGGAAAAGAGCAGCTTGTAAATTCTCATCAAGGCCTCTTTTCGTGTTTCATGCAAGACAGATTTATTTGGAACAGCATGAAAGTGACATGCGGATAAATTGAGCACCAAGAACTGTCCTTTTCAATGTATATTTATTTCAATGTAATATTCTTTAGTTTTGTCTACAATGTGTATTTGTGTTGCAGGGTAAATAACATTTTAACATTGTGTTTTCTTTTTACTTTCTCATTTATTCACTGCATTTCCATTTCCTCTTTCTCCTTTCTGTCTTACTGTTTGTCTGTCCATCAACTCTCAGGACACTACCTGTCAGACTGCAGGTGCTCTCCATGTCCCTCTGGCTTCTTCAACAGTCACAAAAACAGAGAAGACAGCTGTCACCGCTGTTTCCAGAGCTGCATACCTGGTGTGAATGTTAACTAAACCCATCATAACACATAGACAAGATGAACTGAGAATAGAAACAGGAAGTGTTGCAAAAAGAGCCGCATGATAAAATGACATTTGTGTGTGTCTGTGTGTGTGTTAGCATTGAATATGAAGGTGGAGAAGCAGTGCACGAACACATCAGATGTAAAGTGTCGTTGTCAGGATGGTTTTGTCTGTACGGAGCAAGATCAGTACACACACCACTGCACCACGTGCAGTCCAATCCCAACATCCACCCCAATCAAGTCCAGTATCCCCACTGACCCTTCATTCACTCCACCTCACACTGAGAGCTGGCTGGGTAAGGGCTGCTGTTTGTCTTTTACTTTTCTTGATGTGTGTACATTGTAATATTCTGAACAGTATTTTAGATGCCATGTGCTTGATTCAAGGCTGGGTACAAGCTGATTGCTAGGGGCCCCCAGCACATACAGTCTTAGCTGATTATTAGGGGGTCTGGGCCCCTAAGCTTACACAATTCAAGCTGATCATTGGGCCCTCTGGGCCCTCTCATACAATCCTAGCTAATCACTTGTCAGCTACTATTGAGCTGTCTAATGTCAGCCAATCAAAAGACAAGTTTCTAATTTTTTAGGCAAATTGCCCCCGACATTTAATATAGTGGAAGAAATCTATTGTGGGAGCGGGGTCCCTCCAAAAACATGCACAGAGGCCTCACAGAACCATGATCTAGCCCTGAATCTTTATTTGCACCTACAGGAAGTTTTTTTAAATTATTAATTAAATTAAAATGACATTTTGTCTAGATTATAAAGCACATTGTGGATAAACCCTCTTGAGATTTGCATGTGCCGTTAAGTTTGCAGTGGGGTAATGATTTACAATGTAATGTTACAGTGTTTTGGAGAAAGTGTAACATCTAGACAATATCTCTGTCTCTTTCCTTGTATCTTTCTCTGTATCTTTCTCTAATTTTCCTTTCTCTCTGTTATTGCCTCTGCCCTGCATCTATTGCTTCTAATTCTCATCACATCTTTCTCAGGTGACAATGGTGTTTTATTCTGGATTTCATTTGGATTCATATTGACTATGTTATCCATCATCATTCTTATGGTTTTCCTGAAGCTCTGCAAAAAGAAAGAGAAAGAATGTTTTAAGCAATGTAAGTTACAAACTTCAGATATTTAAAGCACAGAACAGCTGGATTGACTGTTAATCACTTAGCAGTTGGTTTCCCTCACTGTTTCACTGTTTCTTCTCTTCATTAGTTGTCAGGCAATGCTCATTGGGGGATCTAGAGGTAAGAAATGACTAAGTGCAAGACTGTGCGTGTATCTTCTATGCCCAGAATGATCTCCTTTACTGGCTAAACTTTTTTCTCTAAACTTTCGAAAGGTGGAGAGTGAGACCACCCCTCCTTCAAACAGCCAGCCAGTTGAGCAGCCCCATGCCCAGGAGATGCAGTCACATGACAGTACACCAGCCAATCATAACACAGACTGCTCAAACCATCAGCCAACCAGCTCTGAGCAGGCTGTGCCTCCACCTGGCAATTTAGGTATTATAAGAGGTTGATGCTGATGATGTATATCATTTTGTCTTCTTATTAAAAAAAATTAAAAGAAGGTTCCACTTGCGCAGACAATTCTCATTTCCTAAGATTCCTGTATGTGATATATAAACCAACAAATGTAGATTTAAATAGCACTTAATATTTACCTCTCCCCTTCTAATAGGCCCTCTACACATCTACGGTCCTCAGACAGTTTTTGTTAGTTTGCTCAATCAGTTTGGAAGAGATGGAGAAGAGAAAAAAGCAAATAAACTACAAGAAGAATCTATAAATAACAGCAATAACCCTCAGTCTCCTCCCATCCGTCTATCTGAAGAGGAAAGATGTCGAGAGAGTGATTTTATTTTCTTCCCATCCCAAGAACAAGGCAAGGAGTGCCATATATCTAAAGAAGAGGTGGTGTGAGGGATTATGGGAAATGTGTGTCCGTCCCTGCTCATTACTGTTTGACTGCTGTGTGGTTTGTTTTAATTGATACTGCGTGAGTACCCGGTATTGAAACTCTAACTCTGGCAGGGGATTTAGTCTATAGAGCAGGAGGCTCCGCTGAAGGAAGACCTGGGTGTCTGACAAGCAGTATGCATGAAAAAGTTTTGCGTATGAGAAAGTTCATGCTGACTTTTAACCATCACCCATACCATCATGCTTAATCATGATTTCGACCATCAGATCGGTACGCTTGGCCCTGATGACTGCATGAAGGGTCAAAATTGAAAGCTTTCTGGTCACTGCAGGTCTTTCTTATCATGTTGTTTTGATGACACCCATGACCAAAGCTTCCTAGCACCTTTTGTCAAATAGTCTGAAGACAAAGAGCAGCCCCAAAAAACTCAGAAGACCAATGATTCCCATAAATGTTGGCATATTTATTTTAAAATTTTTGCCATTGGGGTATTTGTACTGTAACTTAGTGTGCTTTTTTCTGCCTCTCTGTCTGTCTAATGGTAATGACTTACAGTATGGGGCATCCTAAATCCATTATTTTAAATAAGATTTTTATTTATGACAAGCAATATTAAACCTATTAACATTGTTATCAACACAAATATTGACAGTTTTTGTTCTCAGTTTCTCACTGTTCTTCCTCTTTGGTTTTCATGTGGCAGACATTGGATTGTGCCACTAAAAAGTCCTGACATTTTAAAGGTGAATTGGAAATGTCAACATTGTCACAAAACAACCCATAAAGCAGTGCGGGAACACACAAAGCTAATGTGTAATGTTAATATGTTTTTTTTTTTCACTGAAATACAAAATCTGATATTGGTTGTGAAGTGCAATAGCAATAAATGTTTATTTTTTCATGTGTTGTCCCTGAGTTTTTTTCATTACAGGAGATAAAATTAAATTCTATCTTCTGAAAATGGGTAGATGACACGTAATTCTTAGGCAATTAACCTATCCAGTGGTGTGACATGCTATCTTCCAATAAGCATTTTGCTAGTTCTTTCATAATGATGATGCATAAAGCTTCTCTTAAAATAATTGACAGACAACATGGACTATTTGTATGTTTAAAAATTCATCACAGCACTGGGCCATTTTTATTTACAAACTACTAAAGGTGGTCAAAAAATACCAAAATCTTAAAAATGTTGACCAGTCAAGTAAAACAAATTTCCTTGAACATCCAGTCATAGTTTAACCTGCATTCTTGATGTCGGTAAAACAGTTCATTCATGGACACATTGTCAACTAGCTATTTATAAATACAAAAAAGCACAGACAAAGAAAATTTACATCATTTTTTGCAAATTCTGTGGTGTACAGTCGGTGTCTTTGTGTGCAGTAGGAAGTGTGTCTCTCGCTGTCTCAGCATTTCTCAGAATGGTCTCCCCAGAGAGACAGTCAATCTCACAGAAGCAGATGCGTCTAACTACAGACTCTTCTCTTGAGTGAATGACAGGAGCAGGCTTGTGTTAATATAAATACTCAATCCACACTCGCATCTGTGGTCTTCTTCCTCTGTCCTTCTTAGACCTCCAGTTTTTCAGTCTTTCCACACACCTCCTGCACAGGCATTGGTACTTCTTCCTCTGTGCACTGACTGGATCGGGAGTCACTCTTTTGGGAGGACCTGAAACCTGGTGACCCAATAAGGAACAATATTAAATGGGTCATTGAATTATGCAGTATGCCATTGTGTCTCTATTATAGGTTATATGTCTTACTATATTGAATGAAATTTTAGACAGATTTTAAAGATGGAAATCATGTTACAATATTGCCTGTAACTGAACATGCTGTTTTAAACAATTTATAATTATTTATAATTAATTAAAATAATCAATGCATTTTTAATAGACATGTTTATTGTACAACAGTATCAGTTCTTCTAATTGTTTATTTGTGAAATTGTTTAATCGTGAGTGACACTAACCGGTTGATGCTGATATGATCCGTTTACATGGTCGTGCATGTCTGCTGATGAGAAGGAAACAGGTGAACAGAAAGCACACACACACACACACAAAACACAGACTCACCGAGATCCACACATTGTCTGGAAGAAGTTGACAGAAAGGGAACAAATGGGTGGAGAGAGGAAGAAAGAGAAATGGTAAACTGGTCATTAGAGGACACACTGTGTGTGTGTGTGTGTGTGTGTGTCTGCTTTCTGACCACAGTGTTCAACAGTGACTATTGTAACAGATGACAGCAGAGGACACCAACACTCACCTGTGACTGGTGTTGGTTTGGTAGGACCTGGTGTGGGGTTCTGGACCTCAATGCATGTCTGGCATTTGCTGTCACTGCATCTGTACCCGTTTTCACACGTGCACACAGAGTCATGTGTGACAGTACAGTTTTTCTCATACTTCATATCTGTAAAACCGCACCATTAAAAAGTTGTTATTTACAAGCTTACGTGTATATTTGATAGATTACTAAAGTACACTCATTTGGCACTGTGGCAAGTTTCAAAATAAAATAAGCACATATGCAGGTTTTTTTTTGCTGACTCACAATTAATACAAAATTCTCACAGCATCTTTTTTCTCTCAAGACCCCTCCACCTGATTATGTGACCCAGGTCATTGGTATAATCACCATTACACGTTTTGTCTCCCTTATTTAACACCTTATATAAATCATCAGCTTAAACGTGAGACCTGATTATGTCAGTTAAGGGTGACATAAAAAAAATCTGCTGTGGCTCCCCAGGACCGGAGTTGACAAGTAGCATCCATGCTAAAGATTGATATTGGCAGGTTTTTAGAAACTAGCTTAGAAAGTCATGTTGATCTAAACCATCCCTTTTAGTGGGGTCTTACCAAAACTATTAGCAGAACTACTAATAGATGATGCATAGCCCTTTCTTTAATCTTACTCACTGTCTGTTTAAATTCTTGTTTAAATCTTTTTTTCTGCAGAACTTTTTACAGTCATTTAATTTTGGCTTTCACTTTGGATATTTAAATGAAAACTATTTAAATATCTCAGTGGGCTGTTATTTCTGGTCCTGTCCAATCAGCACTACCCATCACTCAGGTGCCTTTTTCCATGTGTATCTGCAGCACTTGTTTTCTTACTGCATGTTTATTATCAGAGTATCAGACCCCCACCTACCTGTACTAAAAACCCACCAAGAGCTGAAAAAAGGGGAAGCCCCCGTCTTGATTTACGGTCATGTCTGGTATTTCTTGTTTATGACTTTTCATACTTAAACTGATTCATGTGAAGATTAAAATCCAAGTCACTTTCATGAAATTACAAACAGAGAACTGGAGAAATGGACATACGTTCTTTAGTGCACATTGTGCACAGTTTGCACCACTTGTAGAAGATGTTGTATTCATCTGTGTAGTAGCCATTGCTGCACGTCAAACATATAGTATCAGATAATCCTGGTTTGCATCTCTGTGTCATATACTGTCCTGTGTAAACACACACACACACACACACATACAGGTAGGTAAATAAGAGCTCAGATATGAGTCTGGCAGTAAGACGTTGGTGTAGAGGGTAAATTGATGATGTGGTATTTAACGTGTACTGATTTATGAGTCTGACAGGTTAAGTTCAGAGAAGTCACCTTCATACGAGAAACTCAATGTGTCATTTTAAGACGTAGGTCAAATGTCATCTAACCAGTTACCAAAACCTGAAATATTCTTACATAATGCAACCATCTGAAGAGCACGACCTGCTTCTTTCAAGTCAAAGTTTGCCTGAACCTCAGCAAAAAACGGTAGTCAATGCTGTAGTCATTTGTTTAATAAAATTACATTTGTCCTGTTGTAAACAGTCTCAGTATAAGTTATTCAAAACTGTTATGAGCTTTCACTGTGTGTAGACATTATAAATACTCCTTTATCACGACATCATTTAATCATCTGTGGACTGCGTTGAGCTTTTTGATTCATGTAAAGAATTTCCCAAACCTGCAACTCAATATAATTCATCTAAACTTGTTTGATACAATACAAATTGCAATTTAAAGGCAACTTTTGCCTCTCTATCACCATCTCTGTTCGAACCATTACATTTCAGATCACTTTACATACTTTTCTTTACGTATGTCAAAATAAAGCCAAACTGACATTTCCCAGGAAATTGGGCCCAACGGCTCAAATTTTAAACCATTATTATAAACTAACAACTGCAACGTCACGTGTAAAAGTCCCTGCAACTCATGTCTAGCCCAGCTGTGATCAAACCCTTCAGCAATACATCTGAAGTACTTCTTAACACTCAGATGTAAGAGAAAACATTTTAAACATCTGCTTACGGATTGCAGCTTTAACTAACAGCCTAGTTCATCTTTACCTAACTCATATTTTTAATTTCATTTTACCACGTTCCACCACGTTAATTTCTGCTTAAATTCTCTATGATTCAACTCACAGTGAAGATTTGTTAAAGTGAAGTTGATTTACCTGGTTTACATTTCTTGCAGCATTGATTGTTTTCTTTATATTCTGTTGTTTCATCACAGTTCAGTGATTGGACGAGAGGAAGAGTATGTGATGAGAGCAGGAGGACACTGAGCAGGGTAAGCATCTGATTGGAAGAGATCAGAAGAACACAACACCTTTAATAACCTCAAACGTGGTAGTAGAGAGCATTTGAGCATAGTCTTACAAATCATCTGTATGTTATTTGACTGTACATAACGTATAAAGATGCTCATACCAAATAAATTAAAATATTATTTTATATCCTTTGTATTTAACGTCATCAGATGTTGAATACAATTGATTGTAAAATAATAATAGTGTATCATCACTTAATGTGTATATATACTGTTTATAATGTATTGTTATTCTTTAGAAAGAGAAAATAAAACAACAACAAAACTTTCTAAATTAAAAATTATTTTAGATTTAGTATATTTTTTATGTTTTATATTTTATATAAAAAAATTAATTTTATATAAATATATATTTAGGTATAATAAACACTACATACACATTGCAAATAGCATTTTGTCATAAGATGAATAAATAAATGAATACAATAAAATTTTAAGACTGGTAGGTTTTTCTTAATGGTTATGTAATCTAATCTTACATGAGATGGATTATGACCAACACAAAACATATCCAGCATCTATATACAACAGCTGTGTTATATCATCTGTTACATATGGATGATATAACACATCTACATAAACACTTACAGCTTTATAATAAGATTTTAAGACTCATTAGACCACAGCTTACGACACAATACATTTCAACCATCTTAAAGAGTTTTAACCTTGCCTTGTTAAACCACACAACGTTTGAGCACACACACATAACAAAGTCTTACCGTGAATATGTGTAAGATGAGAGACACTGAGAAACAGACAAGAGATGTGAGTTAGTCGGGCCCCTCTGAATCTTTTAAGGTGAGGGGACAAGACTTGAACATTTCATCTTCAGAAATGTCAAATCAGTAATGCATGATGAGTCATATTTAAACTAAAATTTGCCTTTGAGACCCCCAAATTCACAACAGCGTTGCTCTCTTTTCACCTCTCATGCACCCCTTTTTCTTCTACCCCAAACTTTCCATCAAACATATTCTCCGTTCTTTTACCTTTTAAAAAGTTCCAAAACAAACTCTCTCTTTCTCTCTGTCTCTCTTTTAAACAAACACAACATCTGTAGATTCAAAGGGTCTCTCAGTCTGAGTAAAAGTATGACTCAAAGAAACCAGTACTTTGAACAGCTACTCATTCTAAGATAAGAGATCATTAATGAGGTCAATGGTATAACGTCCCATCAAATCAAATCCATCATTCTGGATTCAGATTAAAACAATATTTTTTTGGGCGGCAGAAATTTATTTTTTCTAGTAGAGCCATAGTGTGTTTATCTAACTGACTGTGCTAGAATTAATATCTTTATATTATGCTTAGAATAAGCACATTGCTTATTTTTCATTTAAATTTTTTGGGCTCTGTTTCAAACTGTGCCTCCCCCAACTCAACGTTATGACATGGCAATTCAATACTTGACTTGCTTCTGCTGGGTGGAACTGTTAAGTGAAGAGTCATGTCCCTCTGATAGTTCATAGATTAGACATGCTACCACACCACACGTGCATACACACAAGCACATTTCGTTTTTACAGTTAAAGGAAGGCTCACTGCAACTTCAGCACAGGAAGCTTACTCAAAGAGTGATTACATCATCTGCTGACGGGCTTCGAACCGTAACAGGGCTTTGGTCTTTAGGTAAAACAGTTTTTCCCCTTATGAATGAGCACTGTGTGTGAGACACTTATGCAAAGCTGGCATTTAGACTTCTGTAAAGAACAAACATGCAGTGAAATAATATTTCATAGTCCATTATTTAGGATTCTGGTGCCCCTCACACTTGACATTTGTGACTGTGTGGCTAATTTGACTGTCTTCCAATGCTGTTTTGCATATGGAATTTGATTGGATGTCAATTTGTAAACCTTCAGGAGTTTTATAATACTATAAACCAAAGTTATCAAAATGTAATAGACTATGTTCAGAAAAAACAAAATACAACTACATCAAACATGAATAAATGTTGAAGGATTGTGTGTATTCTGTATATAACACCTATACATTTGTTCTGTGTGGTTTCTGTGGGATCCCATTTGGTTAGCTCTTCTCGTGAGGTTTCAGTGGGATCAAAGGATTCCCCCTGCTGTGCTCCTATCAGGAAATCTCTGTAGGACATTTGTTACCTGGTATAAAGCTCTGTTACACAGACAGAACTTTGGGTTAAGTTTCAGAACACGGCTATGCTACACGAGCATCTTCAATGAAACTTTTTTCCCTGAACTTGGTCCAGCTTTCTTCATTTATGTACTAGAAGCATTCTAGTACATTGGCGAGCCACCCAATGACTGCTCAGCCAAATTCAATGTGATCTTGATTAACTCAATAACTCTAAAACATTCATTTAAATATGCAAAGATAATATTAAAGTAAACGATAAAAAACATGAAAGGCATGTAACATGAGGAAAGTTGAGTACTTGTGTTTATTTCCCTTATGCATTTGCAAGTGAATGTATACACAAGTAAAAATGGCTTCTTTGTCTGCCTCAAAGTGAATGAAATGAAAGCGAATCTCTCCACATTCCTTTGGGTTGTAAAATAGCTTATCTGGATATGGTCTATGGTTATCAGCTATGCTCACTGGAGGCCTGGTTCTGCATCTGGGTGTTAATTGCAGTTTGTGGGTAGGTCTACAGACACCCCAGAGCATAGTTAGTTTGTGGAGTGAGGTATATGTAGTTATATTAATGAAATATAACTAGTTATTGTGTGTCTGATCTGTCTCAGGTACTACAGTATATAACATTTTAATGGAAACTGTAATGTATATATTGCAGCTAAACTGTAAGTTAACATTTTTAATTAGGAGAATAAGACATGACGTTGGCATTATGATTTGCTGAATTCATGCTGAAATTCATCCTGAATTCATGCAATTTAATGATCTGGTCAAAAAAAAGTTCATATGGTAACAAATGGACATCTTTTGCTGTGTACAGTTATCAAGTAGTTCAGAGGAGTAAGAATTTCAGTCAGCAAGATTAGTCATCGAGTCCTTTGACGTAAAACTTTTTTCTTTAACATGAATGTTTTTCTGAAATTAAAAATCTGTGATATTTCAGTTAGGATGTTTGTTGCTGCCATCCAATAGTTCTGGTGTATAAAAACCAAACCCACACAGAATCTGCATCTGTAGATTCCACAGAAAAGCATTTTGCAGAATCTTAATAACTTCATTAAATTCAGTTCTGCACATGTCTTTTGCTTGTTTATTAAAGATTTTGTGTAGTTGTTTTATGCTTTACCAACTTATTTTTACATCCATTTCACAGTTTTTCAAAGATTTAAAAAAAAATCATGCATGTTACCATGCAGCTTTTGCAGTTGTTAGAATATCTTATATTACAAACATATAGACCATAGCCCACAGGAATCTAACCACCAGTAGTACACCATTGGTTGAAGTAATTGCATTATCACATTTGCTTGCTCACTATTTTAAATATGTGCTATGATGAGATCTACTAGTGAAGAGATGTCTCATGAGAATTAAGATAAGAGATTTCCACTTCAGCGGTTACTGAAGTCCCAGAGGCCCTAACAGACCACAGCTCTGAGACTCTAAGCAATCACAATCTACCATAGCATGCAAATTCTATCTCAGTAAACATTGCTTTGGAATTAACATATATCCATTTAGCAGCATGATATGTTGTTTTTGTTTTCAACTATTTTTGGGACTTTGTTACAAAGAGTATTCTTAAAATCTCCATGGTTACACTGCAGATCACAGGGGAAGTGGAGACAGGATGTGGTTTCTGAGGTAAGGACGTTTTTTTCTTTGCTTCAGTGTGCAGCTACAAGCCGTAACCAAAAGTCTGTTAACCTTTCCTCAACCCAGCAATGAACAGTCTAGGAGTTCATTTAGTTCATTTCATCTGTAGAAAAATAAAAACAGAACTTGTCACGCTTTTACAACATTTGTATTTTATTGTTATCCAACAACAACAATAATATAAAACATGTACACTTCCTGCAAGCATTTATCTGTAGATGATTGTTTGGTTAAAACGTTTTTACAAAGCTCTGCAACGTTCATTATCGAACACCTGCAACATACACAATGCTTTTATTCTCTTTTATTTTTAGCACTGCTAAACACCTCCCAACTAGTAATGGCATGTTTATAACTACCCACAGCGTTAAGATAATGTACTTTCGGTTTCTTCCTGCCGTTCGCAGTGAATGCCTCTATCAGAAGTGGCACGCGAGGAGGAGCGGACTGGTGTGACGTGTAACATTTCCAGTAAAAGACTGCCCTCGTCTCCGAAGTAATGGACGATACAGTTAGTTCACCAACCTTCACGTTTTTAAACATTTAGGATAGTATGACTTAGTTGGGGTTGTGTGTTTGAACAGTAATTATTACAGAGGATGTTGGATCGCCATAAGTAAAGGTAAGGTCACGCGCTTTACACGTTTCTACAGAACTAGATCGATATCTCTAATGTGGCATTTTTAACTGTGGGCGTTGAGGTTATACTGTAGACTTTAGAAAAAGGTGTAAAAATGTTACAAAGTCAATTTTCCGTGGTCTATATGTATGGGGTCGCTTAAGTATTAATAAAAATGAACTAAACAAGTATAAGAAAACAAGTGTTTTACTGGAGTTCGGTGATTTGATTTACTGTCAGTTGGATATGTAGGAACCATCGCGCAACTGGTTACTGTAACATTATTTCCCTGCGTGATAGGCAAATAAGGTGCTTGCAAAAAATCTGATTCGTTTAAAACTCTTGCGTCTTCTTAACTAGATTATGCAGTGTTTACTATTAATATTCATACAGATATGAATATTAACTCTCCGACTGTACATTTCTCCACTCTCCTGGCATCCATCCAAGTGTCTGGCCAGTGTGTGTGATGAAGTGAGAAGGAACGCACCATCCAGCGGCCATGAGACACGACAGCACAAGAAACTGGAGGAACCCTCAGCTCAGCCTATGTTTGTTTCTGGTAACACAACATTTTAAAAACATTCACTCACCAATGATTCATTGTTTTCAAAAGGGTATTATCTGAAATGGCCATAGAGGCCAGATCATCTGCAAAGTTTTGCATGCAAAATATTTGTGTTTTTAGTCATTAAGTTTCTTTGGTTCATTGGTGATGTTTCCTGTACATTATATAGCAAGAAACAGAAAAATAAAAATGAATTAAAAGGCCACTATGTGAGCAACCAGTAATATTATATTTTATAAAAAACAAATAAACTGCTGTGAAACAAAAACATTTTCCTAAAACATTTTATAGAGAGAGTGATAAAGGAGACCTGACAAAAAACATGATTCAATGTTGTGCCTACTTAATTTGTTAGGTTTTTAGGCAATTAACCAAAAGTATCCCATTTTAGCTGACTTCTTTTTGTGACGTTACTGTATGTTTAAATATATGTAAATTTGCATCTTTACATAATATGCATACTGTAAACTAAAGAAATAGCACTATGGTGTGCATTTATAACCCAAATGGTCATGTTACCAACAGGTTTTAATCAGCCAATCATTAGATGCTGCAGTTAGCGGAGGCGGGGCTGTGAAAGGTTGTTCTGAAAGCGAGTACTGGAATAAGCAGGGATTCTGCTGTGATAAATGTCATGAAGGTGAAACAAAATGAATTTATATCAGTATGTCTATTGACATTGAATAATGGCACTGCTATGTGTTAAGGACAAGCTTTTAAACTTTTAAATGTTCTTTCTTCAGGATTTAGGCTTAAACAGGAATGCTCTGCATTGGGGCAAAGGTCACTCTGTGAGAAATGTGGGGATGGAACTTACATGGATAAAACAAACTATAGCCCAAACTGCTTCAGATGCACAAGCTGCAGGAGATGTAATTGTTATTTTATATATATATTTTTATATATTACTTTCATGTTCCTCTTGTTACTGACCTTGATTATTATCAATGAGTGTTTACATGAACTTCGCACATTAAGTCATTTGCTTTATTTTCTCTTATTTTAATCTGTTTGTCACTCACTTACAGTTAATATGGTGCAGATTTCAAACTGTACGTTTAAAAAAGACAGTAAGTGCGGGTGTGTGGCCGGATACTACCTGCACAAATTAGATGCTACAACGTCGCAATGCAAAGAGTGTAAGAAGTGTGGGCCTGGACAGCTGACAACTGCAAACTGTAAGTTTGTCTCACTTCAAATGACCGAGTTACTGACTGTACATTACATTACATTTATCCAATACGACTTACAGTACATTCAAGTTATTCAAAAGGTACTCTGTAACAGTGCAGAACACCTTTGGTTAATGTTTTTACTTTTGTCAGGTACCGAGGCAGGTTATAACCATTGTATGTGCAAAGATAAACATTATCAAGTGAAACCCAACTCCTGTGAGCCATGTGTAACGTAAGTCACAATACTCTTTAACACTCAAACAAACTCATTGTATGGCACTTTCTCTGTGGTTAAAAGGCAGAAGCAAATTCTGCCATTGTTTACATACCCTTTTGTTGTTCCAAACCTGTGTGATTTATATCTGCTGTGAAACCTGAGAGGAGAGATGTTGGAGAATTATACTTGTGTCCCAACCATTCACAAAGGGCATAATAACAAATTTTAAACAGGGCATAATGGTACATTAATGGTCCAATACTATATCGCAAGTCTTGCATGAGGAACAAATAAAAAATTGAGTCTTTCACAGAGTAAATAAAATTATACAAGTTTGGAACAAAATGAGAGAATAACACAAATATACTTTAACAGTCACAAGCTATAATTTTAGTAACTTGTTTTTAAAAAAATGTAGAAACAACCACTTTCCTTGCTGAACTATAAAATAAAAGTCTATATAAATAACTCTGCAGGACGCTCTGCAAATTACGACATAATAATGTTTGCAATTGTTATAATTGTGTATCTGTGATGTTACATGTGATGATGTAAGCAAATACATCTACCACTGAAAAGTCTCTAGTCAAATCACATGTATCTGTTTTAATTTTTTACATTGAGTGAGTTGCCTTATGTGGGCAGACATGTTGAGATCATGTGACGAGCCAACAATAAGATCACATGACCAGCCAAATACAAATTTTAACACTGTAATCCAACTTATATTGGACACTTTCAACCACAGAATAAATTAAAAATGGTGACTGCTAACAGATGCCAAACTGCAGTTTGTGTGATGCAACATTCTGACATTCCAAGACTGTCATGTCAGCCAGTGCAGCATAAAATTATAGAGCTCTCTTGTAGGTGTAGTATTAGCACTTTTTAATGTGAATTAAATGAAACAATCAGTATGTTAAGCTGTAAGTTGTTCTTTATGCCCTGCAGATGTCGTAAGGGGTGTGAATTCTTGTGTAACTCCAGCACAACAGCAAAGCCAGTTCGGACAACTCCTCCTACAGGTAACTGCCGAACAACATCTATCAAAATGTGCTGCATGTGTCTGTTACGACTGACTGCGGCTACAGTCCAGTGAACATCCTGGGAAAATGGAGGATGTGTAAACAACTTTTTCCTGTAGTTACTCCATTTTATTTTATATGTTGATAAAACACAAAATGTACATAAACAATACGTACTGTAGATATATTTATTCATTCAGCAGATGCTTTTACCCAAAGTGACTGGTAGTGTATTCAAGGTATACATTTTATCAATACATTTGTGCTGTGGGATCAAACCCGCAACCTTTGTGCTGCTAGCGCAATAAATCATCCTTTTCCTGCATAATCCGGTACAGTTAGTCTTAGATGTAATGAATTACAACCAAATATGTATATGAGTGTATTTCTTTAACAGAAAAGGTTTGTGGTTTAATCAAGAGGAAATACTTGAGTGCAAAGCAGGTATGAGGAAGAAAGAAAGAATATCATTCAGTTAATATTTAATGGTTTTCCTCATGCTGTGGATACCAGTCAGGAAACTTAGCATGAACAGGTAGCAAACTATAACTTCAGAAACGCTCTGATAATACAGTCCATGACTCACTCAGAGAGCATTGTGGGAAGTCCCCTCTAGCGCTTGGTTTGTCATAATAATATCTGCTTAAATTTGCCCTGCCATGACTCAGCGTCTGCACTGTGTCCGAAAACAACCTGTATCTTCAGGCAACAGAACATTTAAGAGGAAAGCATGTTTATTTCCGGTGATTTTAACTGGTTGTGTTTTTGATTGATGTTTCAGACACAGTTCCTCAGATATTGATGCCGTTGTTCGCATGCATCATTGCTACATCAGTGGGAGCTTTTTTCGTGTACGAGGGCATCAGGATTTGGAGGAAAAAGAAACATGCTTGGTCGACCCAGTCATCATCACATGATACCAAAAAGCCTGAATGTGAGGTAAACTAACCGATTGACTTCGCAGCTCCATCATTCTTCGCATTACGAGTGATTCACGCTTGACGATAAACTCATAATCAAGGTTCTTTCTCATGCAGGATGATTCATGTTTGATGATAAACACACACCAATGTTCTAGAGAAGTGCTTGACAATAGACTGTATAATATCTTTGGTTGATAGCAAATATAGAGCAAATTAATCAAATGTTTAAGCCTGGCCTATAATGACATGAGTTTAGTACCACAGTATTATATACTTTGCTATAATGCAAGCCATTAAACCAATTAACTTAATT
>JAZGTK010005823.1:0-21774 GCA_036877625.1 Ambastaia sidthimunki
TGCATAAACAGTTTTAGTTTAAGCAAAGTACGAATCATACA
Source organism: Ambastaia sidthimunki (assembly GCA_036877625.1). NCBI lineage: Eukaryota > Metazoa > Chordata > Actinopteri > Cypriniformes > Botiidae > Ambastaia > Ambastaia sidthimunki. The sequence continues at coordinate 42 of JAZGTK010005823.1, forward strand.
TTCTGTTCATTTAGCCTCTGGCAGCTAATTTACAGCAGCTAATCACATCAAATCACCTTCAAGAGCAATGTAAGAGCAAACACAAAGTGCTTTATGCTCTTACTTATATTCTCTTTGATTTGTTTATGCCTCAGGAATTGAATAACAGCTTGTTTGTCGGCCGTTGTCTAGACATGAAGCTGTTTGAAAACATTGGCTCATTGTCTACCGATTGCATCACGCGTCAGGTTTAAATCTCTGTTACTCACTTACAAAACTATCACCGGTTCTGCACCATCCTACCTCCACCAACTCATTCAAATACACACTCCCTCCAGATCCCTACGGTCAGCAAACGAACTGCATCTAATCATACCATCCTCCAAACATACTCTGTCACCCCGCAGCTTTACATTCAACATCCTCCGCTGGTGGAATGATCTTCCACACTCGGTTCAGTCTGTCTCATCCCACACCATACTCAAAAAATGACTAAAAACCACCTCTTTCAGGAGCACCTTACACCACCCTAACACTCATCTCACAAAAAAACTACTAACTTTTTTCTCCCTTTCTCAACAGGAATCCACTCGAGCGCTGAAGTATTGTATACTAGGAAAAACTGTATCTTGTGATTTATCGCTTCTTTGTGTTCCTCACTTTGTAAGTCGCTTTGGATAAAAGCGTCTGCTAAATGCCTAAATGTAAATGTAAAACACACAGGAAAATGTAGTCCTGTACAAGAAAATAATACTCTGCTTTTCTTTTTTATTTCTTAAAGGTTTGATGGGTGCCAGCCGGGAGGCAATGGCAAATGTTACACTGACAACTGTGCAGAAAGTTTATGACATGCAATTACAAATAGTGAATTTCATCCCACTTTTTCAATCATTCCTAAATTATCAGTTTCCATACAAAATATGCCTTATCTTCTGTATCAGAGTATGTGTCCTCCTCCCCTCTGCTCTCATCTTCTTCTTTACCAGCTGTCAAAAGAGAGCTGCACAGCCACCTGCCACAATCTTGAAGAGCTAATGCCAGCAATACACCCAGCATTCCCACTCCATTTACATTCCTCATCTGACACCATTCCTAGATCATTCTCCCTCTGGTGAGCCACCACAGCACATCCCAGAATGAGTTGACCGTAAAGTCTCTGGGAACCTTACAAACTGATGTATAATTGCGTGCTTGGATAAAGAGTTGCCCCTGTTTCTAGCATAACCGAGATGGTTAACCCCTTGGGGATTGTAATGAGAAAAAGCAGTGACACAACCTTGACTGAGGTCTCCACACTGATGGATGGCACAGACCTGCTGATCAGTGGTAGGCAAACCACAGTGGTTGATAATCACTTGTAGCGTGACATTGGGAAAGACCTGTTATATTGGGAACAGGGATTACCTTACACGTAATATATATTGTGTTGTTGAAATCTATTGTGTTGCTGAAATCTCTTTGGCACTTGGACCTTTGAAACCACAGAAACATCACTTACTGTGTGTACTGTCAGAAATAAGGTCCCACAGATGGCAGGAAATGAGATGCCATTGAGCAAGACACCATTCCCCCAGTTGCTGCAGTGATAGCTGCCCACTGCTCCGGGTGTGTGTTCACTACACACCAACTTAAATGCAGAGGCATTATTTTCATTTTGTAAGCATGACCTCCAATAATGTAAATCAATAAATACTATAACATGCAACTTACTGTCCCTCCTCGTTATAACATACCATTAGCTGTATGCATTGTTAATTACTTTATTTATTAAACACAGACGTGAATTAACAAAGAGCAATAATATAGATTAATACATTAAAATGAACCTACATTCATAAAAAAAATTAAATCGGTAGTTCGTGATATCGCATAAGAAAAAGTTAAAAACTAAAAATGTTGTCGTAACGTGTTTAGAAACACATTCTGTCAAAACTATTTTCCATGTATATAATATATATTTTGGTCTTAGGAAAACACTGTACTATACTGTACAGAATGGAGCGTTACATAAAACAAGACCTTCTAATGCAATGGTCTTAAAAGCAGCGTGACACATTTCCGATAATGATGAGGTAAGTGCTTCCGGTCGCCATCTTGTCTAGCCGTGCACGAGAGCGCAGGGCTGCGATAAGGATTAACGTTCACGAATCATTTTTTTAATTCGTAGTATTTATTTTACGAGATGTCAAAACGGCATCGCTTGGATTTAGGCGACGATTATTCGTCGAGCAGAAAGAGATCATCTGACGGGTATGTGTAGCTTCAGGGGAAGTGTAGTTGTCCGCTGATGTGGGGCTAGGTTGGCTTTGAATGTTCGTGGACATGAACGCATTAATACGCACACTGCGTTCTTCTTACCTGAAATACAGAGTCATCACCAGAGCTTGAGTTTATGGTGATAAAGCGCATCGTATAGATAGATTAGCATGCATAAACACAGGTAAAGAATGACTGCTAAATAAAAATAGAAAAGTTGGATGTGAATATTACAATTTCAAATACTTTTATAGCATCCGTGTCAAAATGTTATGCTTAGACTGCAAATGACTACTGAAAGGAAATGAAGGACAACACAATGTGTGATTGCGGATAGAAATATATGGGCTGTATATTAGATTATTTCAAGGAAGTTGATAGGAAGTTTGACTGCCTACTGTATTTTTGTCTTGTCTAATTTCTCAGAGTCAGACGTAGACGATATTTATTTAATAGGACTAAATTGCAAATATTGTAATGTGGGGGCTTTTGCTTGGTAGTTTGGGCTGGGTTTGTTTTGTTATTGAGCAAGTACATTGATTACTTTTCAACACGATCCCTGTTTAACTAACTTACCCCGATTCGCAAAGGTTTAACGGTTTATTCAATTATGGCGTGAGTGGGTTCGGGTCCGGTTTTGCGGGAAATGTCCGTTTATAAACCTCTCTGTCATATCCGCGTACTGTAGACGGTGTTCTTACAGCAGTTAATTTAAACTTTATCCATGTGAAGAAAACAACTACACAAATAACCTGCAATTCTATGTTTCAAACAGAGATGGTGCTAGAGAGGCAGCAGTTACAGCTTTAAAAGGTAAAACCACAGAGATGAATAATAGCTGCTTGTGGTTTTGGGCAGACAGACAGGTTTTCTAGAATCTGAAACACTGCAGATTTGTTTTAATGAGATCTTTGAATTAAGATTTGTTCAGTGGTGTTTGAAATGCCTTTGGAATACCACACTGAGGTCTTTATGAATTTAAGTATGAACTCTTAGACGTGGTTCTCCAGGAAACTGAAGCCTGAGTTGTAAGATGCATGTATGAGGGTCTTTGAATCTGTTTAACATAGATCAGATAAGTAGATCGGTTAATCAATTGTTTCTAGCACCTAAAACATTTTAAAAGAAGACAGTGTTTTTGTTATGTATTGTTGTGTATAAATGAGTGTTGACTTTTAAAGGAAGGCCTGCGAACATTGAGAGATTAATTGTACTTTTATTTAGTTTCCTTACTGGACAGTAATTGTGATGTAATGTTGGAAATGTTGATTGGAATCCTTTGATCTCACTGTATCTTCACCTTTAGTAAGCACAGAGACAGAGAGAGAGACAGAGAGAGAGACAGCAAGGGTTCCAGTGCGGCCCTCAGCTCCAGTGTGTCCGGTGCAGGGATGATCCCTCTTAAGCAGACAGTCTTACAGCAGCAGATCAACCCCTTCACCAACCTGCCTCACACCCCACGATACTACGAGATCCTTAAGAAGAGGCTCCAGTTGCCCGTTTGGGAGTACAAAGAACGTTTTAATGACATCCTCATCCGTCATCAGAGCTTTGTGCTGGTTGGAGAGACGGGCTCTGGAAAGACTACACAGGTAAGACCACTCAAGTTTTCCTGCTCTGCTAGGGATGTGCAAACTACTTATTTAAAAAATCTTAAGGAAAGACCTAAGGAATGTCTTCGGGGAACAATAAATAGGCAAAATTTTCACAAAACTATTAGCCTGTAGTCCAAAAAGAAAAATGAAATGTGTGTTTTGTGCATAATGGGAACATTGCTGAGAGTAGGCAGTCTTAGGCCTGACAGTAATTGTCTTGAGATTGATAAAAGTGAATTGGTGTTAAAGTGCATGAATTGTGCCTTTTCAGACTTGCTGCCAGTTTCTATGATGGTTTGTTTAGGAGTTTATTTGAGATTATGGCCAACAAAATAGGAAACAAATTCAGTACTGAAAATGCTTATCAGGCCCTATTGGAAAAGTCCATCCAAAATCCCTTCCTAGTTTCTGGAGAAAAAAAGCAGAAGGATTTTAGGCTGACGCCACATTTACAAATGAATTGATCTAGTTAGACTGCCTTCCTGCAGAGCTTATGGATGAAATAATCTGGATTTAGATGTTGACAGGCATTTAAACGTTTACGGAACCCGTGTGCCTGTAGCCCAATTGGTAGACCTTTGCCTTTGCACCGCAAAAGTTGTGGGTTTGATTTTCACGGAACACATACTCATAAAATGTATAGCCTGATTTTTTAAATTTTTTTAAATGTCTGCCAAATGTATAACCGTTTATTTTTTTCTGTTCAGATCCCCCAGTGGTGTGTAGACATGGTGAAGGCCCTGCCCGGTCCTAAGCGTGGGGTTGCTTGTACTCAGCCTCGGAGGGTGGCAGCCATGAGTGTGGCACAAAGAGTTGCAGATGAAATGGATGTCATGCTGGGGCAGGAAGTTGGATACTCTATTAGATTTGAGGATTGTAGCTCTGCAAAGACGATACTAAAGTAAATCATTCTTCTAGTAGACAAAATACTGGGTTTGAATTTGCTATATAAGAGATGTGGCCAGATAAATACTGTATACCCGTTTCTTTATTATATCTTGTTATTGAAAATAGTTAAATAACACATTTGTTTACAGATACATGACAGACGGAATGTTACTGCGTGAGGCTATGAACGACCCCCTGCTGGAGCGTTACGGTGTCATCATTCTGGATGAGGCTCATGAGCGTACGCTAGCCACAGACATACTGATGGGGGTCCTCAAGGAGGTGGTGCGTCAGAGGACAGACCTCAAGGTGTGTTCAGGACATATGTCTTCACCTCCTTATGCACACCTTATTTTGCCTCCAGCAGCCATTTTATTGGATACTTTGCAATTAATCTTGTTTTGGGAGTCGTACATTAGCTTTGTCATATTAGATCATGTGTTAGTTATGTCTAATAGAATTTGTTTTGGTGAACATCAGCGAATTACGTGTATGGCTGTTATAGAGTGGAGAAAAATTTGTCATTGTGTATTGTAATTGTCCATAATGTAAATGAATTATCACAAAGCAGGTGACTACTTATTTTCAGGAGCAAATCAAATGTTATCCGTGTCTTTAGAGATTTTTAAGTGAAAGTGACATGTTTTTGTCAGATATGGTAACCCATACCCATAATGTGACCTGCATTACCTATTACTGGTGACTAGTGAACACACACTGCAAGCCATGAACACACACACACACTCAGAGCAGTGGGCAGCTATCACTGCAGCACCCGGGGCACAATCAGGGGTTAGGTGTCTTGCTCAAGGGCACTTCAGTTGCTACCTGCCGGCGCTGGAATCGAACCAGCAACCTACTGATTACAAGCCCGGCTCACTAACCAGTAGACCACAACTGCCCCAAGAAGTTGTCAGAAGTGGGATAAGGTCAAGATGGCTCCATGTAATCTCAGGGCCCTCTCACCCAATATATCTTTAAAGTTTGATTTGGTTTAGGAGCCATTAAGATGTGGAAAGGTGTCGCATGGTTTTTAAAATTGTGTTTTCCCCCCTCTATTTTGATCCTAATGTCTTGAAAGCAGAACATCTGTTTGAAAGTCAGTTCAGTCACTGGTCTGTTTATTCATCTCCAGGTCATCGTAATGAGCGCCACCCTGGACGCAGGAAAATTCCAGGTTTATTTCGATAACTGCCCCTTGCTCACTATTCCTGGTCGGACTCATCCCGTAGAGATTTTTTACACACCAGAGCCAGAGAGGGATTACCTGGAAGCGGCAATTCGCACAGTCATCCAGATCCACATGTGTGAGGAGGACGAGGGAGATGTATTGCTCTTCCTCACTGGACAGGAGGTATGTAACAGTTGTATACACTGGATTTAGAATTGTGCTTCATATCTTTGCAAATTGTTAACATGCACAAACAGCAATATTAAATTATATTAAATATTAGCTATATTAAACCAAACTAAAGAAAGGTAAAATCTAAAAGCATAATAGGTGCTCCATAGGCATCTCAGCCAGGTTTAGCATAGCAACACTGGCTCATCCAATGATGTGAGTTTGGCATATGACACTTTTTTTTGTTTAACCAATGGCGGATGATGAAAACAGTCACACTTGCTATGCTGTTTGGTAATGGTGCAGAAACCAGACCTCTCAGATGCTTCACTTAGACAACTTAAACAGAAATATTGAAGAAAAATGAAAATTGCAGGTACTTGATTTTAGATGTGTTTGGCTTTATCACATCATGAGCAACATTTTTCATTTGTGACACATGCAGCAGTTAAATAGTGCAGAAGAGGTCAATGCTCATGGCCAGCGCTCACCTGAGCACAGTGTAAAATTAGGAACCCCCCCCAACATCTTGTGTATTAACAAAAGTCATTATTTCTTCAGTGGATGTGGTTGAGTGCGGCTGTTTTTATTTGCAGCCGTTACATCTCTGTGTCATTGCGGAATGAATGAAGTTTCAAGTGTCTCCAGCACGAGATGATTGAGTTGAGTTTTATTGTTGCACAAGAATGTTTTCTTGCTGGGATCTAATCATTAGCCAGTTCACTATAGAGCTGTTGCGATAATGCAATGTTGTAATACTGCGCTATTAACGAGTCAACCGCAGAGAAAGGAAAGCAACCACAGTGTACCGCATACGGCGCTACTGAGCCACCCATAATTACCGCAAGGAAATTTCTTCACCGCGGCATCCCTAGTTCACAATGGTAGTGGATACAAGTGAAATACATCTGTGAACAGACTGTCTTTGTGCTGTTTATCTCCCTGCATTTTAAAGGCGTGTCATTTTTGTACCTTGTTAATGTGCTCTTAATAGGGTAAATGAAGTTTTTGTGCATTTCAAAGGCAGGTGTGTTCCTGAGCATTTGGTCACATAATAGCTCATTTCAGTCCTTCAGGCCAATCATGCCTTATTTTAAGCTGATCCTTTTATGCTGTTCAGTTAATGAAAGAAGCGTTCTTTATTTTAGAAGAAACTGATGACTTGACTGTATAGGAGTTACATCTTTTACTTGAGTTGTAAAAAGAAATTAAGCTAGTTGAAAAATCTATAAAGAATTAAACCCTCACAGAAAGAACTTATTTTTGCTGTTTCAATCAGGCAAACTGTTGTTTACTGTTGATTAAGATTATTTTTCACCTTTTGATCTACGTCCTCTTATTTGCATCTGCGGCATGTAGATTAAAGGGGCCGTGTAAAAAATATTTTCCCCCAATATTGTGTGAGAAGCGCTGGATCTCGTACTGGCATGTGATTCCAGCTGCAGTCTCTTCTGTTTTGGCACAGCTGATAGCTGTTCATCTTTCAGTCTGTTCAGATTTGTCTTGTCCTGCTCTGTTGTGACAGCTTTGATTAAGATGCACATGGCCACTGGCACTATTTTCTGCATTTGTACTCCAGGAAGGGAAAGTCTCTGCTGGGATTTTGGCACGTTTACCAGCTTTATTGCTTTTAAGTAAATGATCAGCTATGGCTGTTCAGACATGCAATGCAAGGATATAAAACAAAATGTTTGGGACTTGTGTGGCTTATTAAGAATTTACACTCCATGTGCAGCGTGTTTACCCGACAGAACGCAGGTCTTTAATACTCTGTGATGACTATCATGTGTTTCTAAATCTCATGCTTGTAACGTTCAGCTTCACTTAACTGATCTGTTGTATTTGCGGCTGGTTTTGCATTGTTCCAGCTTTTTCATTTCACATTAGCTCTACCACATTGCCATCTGGAATAATAAAGCGTGTGAGCATACGAGTGCCTTTGTGATTGTCGCTGTTGATAACACGGCCATAGGGATCTTACCCAAGCACACCATTTACTCCAGCTTTCATTCTCTCAGTTGACACAACTAATGAAGATTCAAATGAATCTCAGCTAAACCAGCCGAAGCCTCAGTGGTGCTGGTGTTCCTGCTTTAGGGAACGATCAAGCAGTTATTGTTTGCAAAGAGTGGCGAAGGTGAAGATTGATAGGAAGCTGATCCAGAGTCAGTGGTTTATGAGTTAAAGTTGGACTAACAGATAACTCATCAGTCTGTTGAGGGTTCTAATGTCAATTTAACCCCTTTCTAGGAAATCGATGAGGCCTGTAAGCGAATCAAGCGTGAGATTGATGATCTGGGCCCTGAAGTGGGAGACATTAAAATCATTCCTCTGTACTCCACACTGCCTCCACAGCAGCAACAGCGGATCTTTGAGCCGCCTCCACCCCGCAAACCCAACGGAGCCATCGGCAGGAAGGTGAAACGCTATGTGCTACACGCTAACTGCTAATGCAAACTGCAATGATTGACAACATACTAAGTCAGCCACGATTGAACTGCAAATAAAACAGAATACATCTGTAGCATTATTTTTAACCTCTAGTGTGGGAATGCACGAATCCACAACTTTCTACGCCTTGTGACGCTTTGTGTGATTTATGGGAAGAACGTCCGGTGCAGTGTAAACAGTCTTTCTCTGCTGTGTTTCTGGTCATTCGTTCATAGCAAGATGTGACCTCGCACTGTCACAAAGCTTATAAAGGACACTGACAGACTGTTCACTCATTTATAAAGGAATGAGATGACGATTTTAAGTGGCTGCAGATAATTTAGAGTTACTTTGTAGATTCCGTTGTTTTTGACTAAGGCAGTGAGGAATTTTAAAAAAGCTTGGAAACCTACTATTTTCTTCATAAATAAGGTTGGTCATGCGCTATTAAAAGATGTGAGAAATGATTTTGTGACGTAAGCTGGTGTAGCACGTTTAGGCTGACACTACTTTGGCTTTTGTGTTGTAGCGTCGACATCATTTTTACAGATGTTACCAGCGTTAGCTGGTTTTGTATTTAAGGATATGCAGCTGGCAAGAAATACCTGCAGCTTAAACGAGTAGATTAGGGCAGGAATTAGGATACAATAGGATATCAGGATACAACAGATACTAAAACAATGTAAACAAGTTTAATCTGTTTTTTAACAGTTGTTGTCTGTTTGCGGGCAGTTATGCAGACAGCAGTCTTCTGTTTGATTTTTTTTTTTTTTTATTCCCATTTCGTTGATCAGCAAGTGTGGGTTTCTTGCTGCTTTCTTCAGCTTTTACCAAAAAGGAAAACGGACTCTCAAGAGAGCAGGTCAAATTGAAATGTACTTATTCATGGGAAATGTATTAACTTTGCTTGGTTACCTCTCCAGCTTTCTTCCAGACCATTTGGCCATGAGTCATCGCCTTCTAAAAGATGCAATTTCTCAACACCTCACGGTTCATTGAGTATGACTAAACACTCGTAATGCATTTAGTTTTTTTGCCTTGCGACTCATTCCAGTGGTCCTTGCCCTCCTCAACAGGTTTTGTCCAGGTAGTCAAATTTTCTTTAAGGATTTATCGTGGTTATGAGCCCCATTATTAAACCTTTGAAATGTTTTGGATCACACTGTCAGTCCGCACAGCTCTACAGACTCCAGGGGCCTTTTTCCATTGAAATCTGCCAGCTTTTCATATATCCATTGATATATCCAATATATATTCAATATATATCCAATATATTTCATATATTCCACAAGAGGAATCTGCTCTGAGGGCAGGATTAGAATTCTTCAGTTGCTCCAGGAGACTGAACTACATGAAGTAGATTGTGTCCATTTTTTTCTGTGAACACTAGAGGCCTGAAATGATTTGTTGTATGGTTCGGGATTTGACAGCATTGTGTAGGCTGTTAATGTAAACAAACATGAACTGGTAGCAGGAGGGTATCAACTTTACAGGTCCTAGCATGCGTCATCTCTCCCAACCTGCATGTGTCTAAGAGCTTCTCCACTGTGTGTTTGTGGCTCGTTGCAGTACATGATACTTTCATCAGTTGAATGCTGATCTGACAGCTAAAGGTTTTTTTCTCACCATTCTTTCAGTTTTTCCTCATTAAAGGTTTTCCTGACGCTCAGCTCGCCTGCACGATCTGTATTCTTATTCATAAGTGACTAATTTGAAGTGTTCTACTTTACTCTATACATAAACAATTTTTAGCGATTTCTCAGCATTGAATGGATTTGATTCATGTAAAATTTAATTTGTCAAATGCATTTAGGGGATTTTGAGTATTAATCTTAACATACACATACTACAACATTTCGGCACTTCAGTCCTTTTTTAGCCTTTATCTGATTCAAGCTGTTTGGGCAGTTTGATCTCCGTCTTGATCTTTTTCTTTCTGCTTTCACAGGTTGTGGTTTCCACAAACATTGCAGAGACGTCCCTGACCATCGATGGTGTGGTGTTTGTCATCGATCCTGGCTTTGCCAAGCAAAAGGTTAGTCTCCTCTCTGTCTCACTTGTCCGATCTTACCCATTACCTGTGCCTTTATTTTATATTTTGCTGACGTGTCCCTAGCCCAGCTACTGCTGTCATACGTGTGGTCCAGTCAGATAAGGAATGGCTTCACTGTGCATTCACATGCATCTGTTCTCTATAGGTGTATAATCCGCGCATTCGAGTGGAGTCTCTTCTGGTAACGGCCATCAGTAAGGCCTCAGCCCAGCAGAGAGCGGGCCGAGCTGGACGTACACGCCCGGGCAAGTGTTTCCGACTCTACACTGAGAAAGCCTACAAGACTGAGATGCAGGTGAGTGACACTGAGTCGGTGTGTCTGTGATAGGGCTGCTCAATTGTGGAAGAAGAAATAATCGCGATTATTTTGGTTAATATCGAAATCACAATTATTTAACACGATTACTCATTGACTTTGGAAATATTGCATTTAATGCTTTTAAAAAACAGCGAACGTGAAATTTTCCTTTATCCTTTCTAGGTTTATAAAAGTTTAACTTTTATAATGCGAGAAATTCCCGCACAAATGTATTTGCTTCATCTCAGATCAAATGATGAAATACTTCAACAGACGTGAAATAAGAAATCACCGGTTCAAACAGTCTGTCTTTATTTAAGAGTTTAATTCCACAAACATCTCTGACTGTCACTGAGCTGCAGCTCATCTGCTCTCCTCACCTGCGTCACCGATCTTATTCTCACAAGACTGTGACGCGTCTAATATTCTGAGTCATAATGAGCCGCTTGTGAAGATGGTATCGGCTTCCAAATTATATTATTTTAATCCAGAAATTCAAACATGAAATGCTGTTTTGCTCTTTATAGCGTGAGAAGAAATATAGAGCGCGCCTGCAGACTCAACACAGCCGCGACGAAGCGCGAGTAAATCATCATCTCCATGTCTTAAAATGTGTGTTTTATCCAAAGTTAACATGAATGAACATAGGACAGTATGTACAAATAGGACAGTCTCCTGCTTACTGATTCATCATCTGTCACGCGGCAGAAGTGCGCGTGATTTTAAATTATTTAAATAATAATCGTTTTTTGTCTAGCACTGTTTTTGTGATCGTTTGGAGCCAAAATCAAAATTTGATATATTGCACAGCCCTAGTCTGTGATGTTTGCTTAGATCAACAGCAGGTTGACCAGAAAATGGGCTTCACAGTTAAAGGAATATTTCTGATTCAGAATGGTTCAATACAAAGTTATTATTTTTACATGAAAACGTTATGTTGAACTGGAATTGTTTTTCTTTAAGCACTGTGTGTGTCACCATATGTTTGAAATATGAAGAATAAAGGCTTTTAAAGTTTTTATCCTTTCTTTGCACTTTCCTCAGTTTCTCCCATGAGAACCCTGTTTTTAGTCATGCATACTTGAATAAGCTGATAAACAAACATGGATAACATGGCTAAATAAATTTGCAGCTTGCTTTTTGAGGACTAGAAATATATTCAAAAACTTGACCAAGTAAGGCTTGAGGAACTTTAAATATTACTCATCTTTTTGAGCGACTAATTCAAATGTCAAACATGGTAAATTGTCCCTTTTAAAGAAGCAGGCTTGGCTCGCTTGTTAAAGAATTTGTTGGAAAATTTAATTTTCTCGGTGTGTCCCTTTTTCTCCTGACAGGATAACACGTATCCTGAGATTCTTAGGTCTAATTTGGGTTCTGTGGTGCTACAGCTCAAAAAGCTGGGCATTGATGATCTGGTGCACTTTGACTTCATGGACCCTCCAGGTAACAAAAATATTACCAGCAAACAAATGTCTTTGTCAAGTGTCTTTTTTAGCTGTCTGTATACAGCGCATCTCCCGATATTTTAGTCAGGTGTGCGTTTTAATTGTGACATAGCTTTAAAGCCACATGGAAACTTACTTGGATGTTCCTTAAAAATGTATTAGCCAGACTTGTAACAACTGGAAAGTTTCTGTGTGATTGGATCATTGGCTTTTCTAAAAGGTTCTTGAATTATCAGTCCATCTATAAAACCTAACATACTGTTGCAACTTAATATGAAAGCATTTAGAAATTATGAATGTAGTTTTGGTCAATATAGCTACAATATCACAGAATTAAGTGTCTAACATTTTCTCTGTTTGAGATGTAGTTTTTGGTTACCATAGCAGCGTGCCTTGTGTTTGTTTGTTGTGTTTGCTTGTTTTCACTAGACGTGGGTTTAGATCAGGGGTTCCCAAACGTTTTAATTCCAGGACCCACTTAGAAAAGTGCAATCAATCTCAAGTCCCACAAGAATATTTTTAAATGTTAAAAAACGCTTTGTGTTTTTGAATATTTTGCGACCCACAGTTCAAAAACCCCTGGTGTGGACAGCTGCACACATGGAGGCCAAACAGAAAGCAGGAGGGATTTGTAGTGCTGTATGAAGCTGAATAAAGGCATTTTCCAAATGCTTGATTTTGCTTTACCTCAATTTAACATGCCTTTTCAATTTCTCATTGATTTCACCCTCAGTTTTTATGTGCAATAATCGTGTGGGCTCAACAGTGTACACATTTTCAACATATTTAGTTGAGCATTACCTTTCTAAACAAATAGAGAAAGTGTTTATATAAGACCAGTACTCATAAAAAAAACTGACCGCTGCACTTTTTAAATGAAGGTATTCCTGCCCATAGGTATAGACAACTACAGTCTTTTACCCTGTTCAGCAAACCACTCCAAACTGAAGGCATTGCTCATTTTCAGTTAACACGCAACTGGTCATTAGACCCAACGTCTCTAGGTTTCTCCCTGTAACTGAACTAGTGCCACTGATATTTGCGTGACAGATGAAAAATTTGTTCCTTTGCCTTGTAAAGTAAAAGTTGGCAACGATTTTACTGAGGAGTACACAAGGCTTTACACCCCATAAATGATTCACGTTTTCATAGATGGAAAGGTTTCTTAAATGTTCTAGATCACTAATTTACTTCTGAAGATCAGAATGTTGGTGTGTTCATTATGTACGTAATGTAGGATCATTTAAAAATTGTTTTACATTTATAGGTTATACATTTATATACATTTATATATTTCTGAGTTTTGCCACTGTTTAAAAATCCAGCTTTTTTAAAAATCTTTTTCAATTTTGCTTGAATTTTAACCTGATTACGTAACACTTTCTGCTACCATTTTTCTCATGTCTTTTGTTGCCCTTTATAGCTCCCGAGACGCTCATGCGAGCGCTGGAACTGTTGAACTATCTGGCAGCATTAAATGATGACGGTGACCTGACGGAGCTGGGCTCCATGATGGCTGAGTTTCCTCTCGACCCCCAGCTGGCCAAGATGGTCATCGCCAGCTGCGAGTTTAACTGCTCCAACGAGATCCTGTCCATCACTGCCATGTTATCAGGTAATACATGCTCTCACCGCATCTGATGGCTCCCAGAAAGGCATGGCTGTGTCATTTAAACCAATGGACTATGAAATTATTTGTAGCTGAATTTTGTTTGAATTAATACTGACTGAATGAGCTCAGGACAAACAAATGGCTTATTTTGAATGTCTGTATTAAATAGATATTTAATCTTTTCTGCTGGTCAAACCATATTTTTTATTACAAAACTATACATGTAAGTAGCCTTGTACATTAGTTGATTTCATTATCTCTCTCTGTGTCACATGGTGGGACTGTCAAATCAGAGTGATGCTTGTACAGTTTAATGCCTGTGATGCAGAGGGGTCGGGGAGAGACAAAATCTAACACTGTCACTTCTGGCTCACTAGAGCTTTAGAGAGTCTGACTTTGTCGGTCAACTGTGACCTTCTGTTCTCTCAAACAACACCTGGACTTAGATCAGAGAGGCATCTACTGTGACAAACTCAAACACAGCCTGTTTTCTTCGATCTACAGCCATCATGTACTGTAAATGAGCTGAAGTGATGTCAGTCAGATCACGTAGCCCAAAGTCGTCTGTTTTCAGAGTAGATCAGCTGAGTAACGTCACACAAGAAAAGATCCTCTGCATTATCAGACTGCTAGTTTAACTTCATTTCTACAGCCACAGTTCGTCTTCATCAGAATGTCCATTCAAAAGCAGAGAGCAGCTGCTCTCCCCCTTCATTTGCTGTAGCGAATCCTGTTCCGTGCTCTAGCCTCAGAACTAGGCCTTGTGTCTTGTCTGGGTGAACGCTTGACTTATCCGTATGGGCGGCTATGTTGGGGCCCATACCAACCTTGTTTAGTCCCACAGTGCTTTGTGCGCCCTACCGAAGCTAAGAAGGCAGCTGACGAGTCCAAAATGAGATTCGCCCACATCGACGGGGATCACCTGACCCTTCTGAACGTCTACCACGCCTTCAAACAGAGTATGTATGCACAACACACTCACTCATACAAGCCGATTCCTCCAGTTTTAATTCCTCCAGTTGCCTAAATCTGTTATAACTTATTTCAGGTTGAGTGACTTGATATTTAGTCTGTTTCACAGATTTGTCTGAACGTTTAATTTCTGCAGTGCTGATATGTTTTACGCTTGCTTTACCTGCTTTTCATTATGTTCCAAGACCACGAGTCGGTGCAGTGGTGCTATGATAACTTCATTAACTACCGCTCACTGATGTCGGCTGATAACGTGCGACAGCAGCTCTCACGCATCATGGATCGTTTTAACCTGCCGCGCCGCAGCACCGAGTTCACCAGCCGCGATTATTACATCAACATCCGCCGCGCGCTCGTCACTGGCTTCTTTATGCAGGTTTGTGTGCGTCTTTGCGTGCTGTTTGTCCACCCAAAATGCGCCAAACTGAATTAAAATAGGTTATTCAGTTCCTAAGGTTTCGTTGCAGACTTGTTTTAAAAACCTAATGGATACAGATTCTTCAAGGAAGAGCTATTTTGTTTGTAAATGGTAATTTCATCTTTCATTTTGGTACTGTATATATCAGTGCTCAGCCAGTTATTGGTAAAATGTCATCCTGTGTATTGAGAATAAAAGGGAGGGACTAGTTTAAATAACTCCATTAACATTGATATGTTTGTCAGTAGTGAGATGAATTTGTGCTTTAGTGTATGAATGATTAAATCTTGTATTGGCCATGTCTCTGGTTGCGATTGATGTTTTAGATGGATTGCTTAGGTTAATCTTGACAGCCGTATGTCTTAATAAAATGGGGTGTGCTTTCTGATAGCTTGTGCTTGATTTGTCAACGGTTTTATCAGGTTGCTCACCTGGAGCGTACGGGGCACTATCTAACGGTTAAAGACAACCAGGTGGTTCAGTTGCACCCTTCCACTGTACTAGACCACAAGCCTGAGTGGGTTCTCTACAACGAGTTTGTGCTGACCACCAAGAACTACATCCGCACCTGCACTGATATCAAACCTGAATGGTAAGCTAAAACTTTCATATGCACAAAACAAACAGTTTATTGTGCATGTAAAAAAATGCCTCTGTTAGCAAAGGAAAATGTTGTTGCAAGTCTCAAAAATAACCCTAAAGATTCTTTGCTTTTCTCTAGGCTGGTGAAAAATGCTCCACAATACTATGAAATGAGCAACTTCCCTCAGTGTGAAGCGAAGAGACAGCTGGAGCGCATCGTTGCTAAACTTCAAAGCAAGGAATACTCTCAATACTGAATCCTCCACACGCTGTGCGGACAATATTCAAAATGCGCTGTGCAGTGCGTCATTCGTCATTAGGCTTCTGTCTGTTTTCTTTTGGGTTTGTTGTTCTTCAGATTAATTTTTTAAACACTTGCATCTGTTCTGTGTATTTCTGCACCTGATAATGGTGTTAAGCTGTCACTAGGCACTAAGGATGTCTGGGAGCAGATGCTGAAATACCACCATCAGCTCGTTTTGCACGAGCATTCATGTTGACATTCCTTATTGAAATTAAGAATTTCCTGCTATGATATGAGTAGAGCTGTCCATGTCCATTCTGTAAAGGAGCTTTTACTTCAATAAAACATGATTTCAATAACTGTTTTGAAATGTTTTATATTTTGATATGCCCTGTATTTAATGCCATGTTATGCCTATTAATAGCCTCATAGTAAGAAATTCAGTTTAAGAAATCGATGGCATAATCTTTAATCAAAATAGCACAGCTTGGTCTGAATGACTTGTGCAGAGTGGTGCTGCAGTTAAACCATTCTGGCACATAACACTCTGTTTTAGAATCAAACAACAGATGGATAAATCAAGTCGTTTCTAATTCCATAAGCCATTTTACCTACAAAGCAGGTTCCAATTTTTAGTTTTGTGCTGACATTAAGAGATCATTTTTTTCCTGCTAATCTTTGCAATAATATGTGTTGCTTATGTTTAGTTACTTGTGACAACTGACTATAGGCAAACCTAGATCAAAAGATTATGTAATTAGCTCCGAAAAGTATTCTAAGCTTTACATTTAGGCATTTAACAGATGCTTTTATCCAAAGCGACAACAATAGAAACAGTAAATTAACGAAAAGAAGGCAACAGTCTGGAAGCATCGTGCCAGTTTCCCTAGCCTAGCAAATGATGTGCAATTGATCTGAAGGGACGAGGTTTTGTCATAAGTGATGCCAGTTAATCCCTCCCAGCATAATTACCCGAGAAATGTTTCTTTCTTAAATGGCCTCTTTTAGACCAGCCAGTGCCGTGAGCTGTAAGCACAACCCACAGTTTTATTTTTGCCTCTTATTTTTTTTTAATAAATACAAATGTTTGTCACACAAGCAATTTAATTGATAATACATAAATGTCATGAGAATTGTGGCCAGAATCAATTAATACCCCTTTCAAGTGAACTAGTGCCACTACACTAACTTCAGAATGTATTCTGACCCCCGTCATGTATACCAGAATTTGCTACAGACCTAATTCATCTAATTTAGGTAATTTTCTTCATTCTTCATCTGTAATTTTTTACATTTTCACATTGAAAGTGTGAAAACCCATTTGTTAATAAAATGAAAACCGAGATCTACGATGAAAAAAGCAGCATGCAGATTGTGCAGTGTGACACTGCAGTCTGAGTTCAGACACAGTTCCCTTTGAAGCTTGATTGTAGTCCACCTGTGGCAAATTCACTTGATTGGATATGATGTACAAAAGCAGCCGTCGTTTAGAAACTGTCAGGCACAGAGAAATGTTACAGACATATACACATACTGTTATCAATGCACAGAGCTACAACTCAACTTGCCAAGTGTAAAAAGTTTCTTGGTAAAGAAGGACCTTAGTGACAAAGATAACCACAAGCCTTGAATTACTTTGCTGGAGATTACTATATAGTTAATAGCACAATGCTGTGTCATGTAAAATGGCCCTAATTATGAACCATTAAAAAGTGCACTTTACTGCTTTTATTATGCATCAAATGTCAAAGAACTTTATTTGTATAATTTAATTTACAAAAGTCAAGTCTGTCTGACATTTTGGGTAAAGACCCGAGAGGTGGTGGTCTTAAGGTCTTCTGCATTGTGTCCTTCAACTGTACCCAACTTATAGACATGGACATACTTTTCTATAACCTTTGCATTGAGTAACCTTGGACATTTGCTAAGATAAATTGTCCAGTGCCCTGTTGGTTTGCTTACTAGAAGACTGCTGACATTTAACTTGGCTTTGGGTTTGTAAATTGTTAATATTGCTTTAAGCATAATGATCTAATTACAGTTCTAAAGACTCCACTATTTTACTACTTTGTCTCTCTCTTTTCATTATGCAGGGTTCAGATATTTTATGGTATTATTTAAATCCCTTATACTGCTGTTCTGTAAAATCTTTTAGAATTTTCTGCGAAATCTTTTTTAATCTTAAATCTAAGTGTCATCGTCACGTGAGCTGGAACAATATGATACCTGTCATCTGTCATGTTCATTGACTAAATGTCATACATTACCTTCTCATAAACCACTGAGATGAGCCTTTACACATAATAACAGGTATTTCTAATGTACGTCTATTTATTCAGATGGTTTAAATGTGTTGTTGTTATCATCAGTTCAGTCAACTTCATATTCATAAACCAATTACAATCTTAGTATCACTAATTAGTATTTACTAATTTAAAAATTTTATAACATATAAGAACAATAAAAGTTTGTAATAATACAATGTATTCTGTGTTGTACATGTTGTATGTTTTCTGTGTTTAAGTTTCATTATATGTAAGCTGCTTTAAAACAATGTAAAAAGCGCTATATAAAAAAATTGAATAAAATCAGAAGCTCTAACAATATTCTTCCAGAACTTACCCCCCCCAACACAAAATGAGATAAACTTCATCATGATCACAAATTTAGACTTGTTAATACATTGGCCTGTTTTGCTGCTTTCTTGGTAAGACCACCGATCGTGAATTGTTTATGGATAACTACTTATTTATGGAAAGCATTTACTTTCCGTGGTGTCCTCCACTGGTTGCCTGAATGCAGAGGATCGAGCTGTCAGTGTTAAGCGTCTGTCGTGCATGATGATCGTTTGAAACAATGGCTCTTCTGGTGACAGGAATCATGGAGCTCAGCAGCTACCTGTGATGGGCAAGGCTGGTGTTGATATAGTCGCTCAACAGGGAGAAGAGAATGATCCTGAAATTAATCTGAAACTAATCGGACACACTTAAAAGAGAGTTTACAATGAGAGCTATACACAGCATAGCCTATGACTCCATATGCTTTACTATTTATGCGTGTGGCAGTGTGTACACTAATAACACGCTGAGGTATGAATATGCACTTTTCATTGATGTACACATTCACTAACCACAGCAGTCTAATTTTATGTGGGAAGATGATCCAGAAAGCCAGTCTTGTTAACACCATAAACCATGTAAGACATATTTAAGTATGTGTAGGGGTGGAAAACCCGTATGATTTTTGCATAAACAGAAATGCGCATGTTTCCTACGCTGTTAAATTGCTAGTGTTAGCAAAAGAGCTCGGGCCTCAACAACAGGTGGTTAATTCAGCGTCACTGTTTGAGACACTGTTTGTTTTTGCCTTTTACGTTGCACAATGGGATCTGTTACTATTAGCCCGTGATTCAGACATTAAAAGCGTAATTCGGGCAGCAGGAATGAAACATGTGAGCCAATGGACAGTTTCAGGAAGCGACCGCGCGCACGTGACAGCTGAGCCGTGCGCGTCTCTGTTGTGTTTTGGAGAAGCCGCAGATCTTACCGGCCGGGACCCCCCATAGGAAAAGCAATAGGCTTCATGGCCGAAACGGTACCGTACATATTTCAGGAGGTGCACGAAGACGATGGACGCTTATGGGCTGTTAGAAGACGAGATCTTCTCTCCCTGTCTGCTCGGCTTCACCTGGGAGAATTTATCTGAGCAGGTAAACATTCGGGTTACTGACTTTCAGCGTTTTGTTATTGTATTAGTCATATTACCGCCCACTGCTGCGAAGATTGCGTTTAAAAAGAAAACTAAAAATTTGCTCTTAGATGAAGGCAAAAACTCTTCGCTTCTGTAAGAAAACTAATAATGCAAAATCAGGGATTGAGTTAAACTATTTGTAGGTGTTAAATAAAAGTTAGGGGTAATGTTTTTGAAAATGACAGCGTAGTTCAGGTCTTGGAGATATTTAAAGGCATGCAAACTTCTCATCAGATGCGCAAATACGATTAACTTTGAGACAGATAAAACAGCCACAGCCTTCCTTTGGAGCAGGTGAACATTATAGCAAACGTGAATCCGCGACACACGATAAGATTACATGGAGATCAAAATCCTCTCCATGTCCTTTATATCAATAATGAACAATAGACAGAACATGGCAATACAAAGCATCAATTTCATGTATGAAATAAAAGCAAAGAGATTCACTGTCCTCTATTAAAGCAGCTGAAACACTATGTAAAGTATGAACGTGTTTGTCAGATTTATGCTCCAGAGATATTTGAAATCGTACTTGATATGTATCAGTTGAGACGTGCTGGGCGAAGTGATGATGTATGAGTGCGCTGGTGGGAAGCGCACCTGATGTTCAGGAGTTCTGGACGGAAGTTTTTTCAGCACAAGGCTCTTGCCTCTGAAAGGACTTGGAATGTAGTGGATGTTTAAAACAATGAACAGGAGAAATTTTAAAGAATATTGATGCTTTCTTATACAATATAAGGAAATCTAACATCTCATTTTCTGTTCTTTGAAAGAAATAAAGTAATGTGCATTTGAAACAACATGAGGGTTAGTACAAAATGACATTTTGAGCATTTGGGCAAGTAAGCAGCGTCTGTTTGATTTTGCCTCTTGCTAATGATGTACCTGTCTACTGATGCTAAATGCAACCTGTGCATGTGCTGAAGACGTTTGGCACGATTCTCTGAGTCACATGTCCATGTGCAAGCAATCTTCTTTTCAAAAACACATTCCTGTGCAAAGAGGTGAACGAGTGAAGAAAAAACGTACTACATCTGCCTTTGCTTCCTTTTTCATCTCGTCTCAGACAGACCAGAGAAATAATAAATAAATGCAAAGTGTGTCCTTGTGGCCAGATTATCCAGTCACGCCTGTGCAGGATGAAGCCTGTGCATTATTCCCACAGCTATGCCTGCTGCTCTGGACTGGAGAGGGATGTGGAATCACATCTCCCAGAGAGCGATTCAGCGCGTGTGCTCACGCAAGCCTTGCGCTTCACAGGAGTGGACTGACAGCTTCATTATGAAGTGTACTGTATTCTCAGGGGTAGCTGGGTTGTGTTGGAGAGGAAAGAATCTGAATGTGTGTGGCAGGATCTTTTCCTCAGGCTGCTGTTCGGGGATGCTGACATTTTAAACGCATCTTTTATGTGTGCTGTAGAAATGCTTTGAAGTTGTAGCTGTAAACAATTATCTGTCATTGTCTGCTTTTAAAAAACAATGTTGTTTGGCACCAGAAAACGAGCAAGTAGAGCAACTCTGCTTTATATAGTGTTTTCTCACTCACTTCTCACCAGCAGAAGCTTTTCAGAGGCTTTTGTCAGTAGGTATGATATGATGTTTGTTCTTCAGAAAATCAAGGCTTTAGTAAGAACCATAAAGGCTTACATGAGGAGAGTCACAGCATTGGGTGATATTGAAGATATTACTGTGTTGTCAATATAATGAGTGTTTGATGAAAGTTCACTCCAAGCCGATAAACAGTTTCGAACCAGTGAGAACCAGTGAGTGAAGCTGCTTGGTCACTTTGAAAAGCACAAAGAGACCTGCGGCTGCACACACACACACACACACACACACACACACACACACACACACACACACA
>JAZGTK010005824.1:0-21773 GCA_036877625.1 Ambastaia sidthimunki
CTCCGATTCAGAGTCTGATGAGATGTCTGACTGAACGGATTCTCTGCTCCTGAGATCTGAACTTTCTTTTTTAAGATCTGCAGACAAGCGATAAAACAGTTCAAAACCTTCAATGAGCTTTGAGGACAAAGGAAGTTTGTTTTTGTGACAGAAGCTTTGTTTGCACAGAAATATGACAACATAAAATCAACAATAACTGCCAGTTTCACTTTTAAATGGGACAGTACCTGTAAAACAGATGGCCTTCACTTCTCTGGCTACATGTCTGTACTTAAGCTCCTCCTCTTTCAATTGCAGATCCACTTCCTGTTGCTCCTCTTTTGTTACCGTCTTGTGGGAATCGCTGGATATCTCCTCTTCCTTTATCCTCGGCTTCTTTTCTCGGACATATCGCCTGTCATCTCTGCTTGACCAATCACAGGAAAGAAGGAGGGGCTTGTAAACAGAAACTAGCATGTATGACTTTCTTCAATGGAACACAAATGAGAAGTTTGAGGAAGTTCTACTGGTGGTTCCAGTTTTCCATGAAAGAGCAATTATTGAGACCCGATGCTTTAAGCCTTAAAAGCTTTTAGCAGCACAAAAGTATCATAAATCCATTTGACTGATGTGCTACATTAAGTAGCTTTTTGTGTGGTTTACAGAAGAAATATAGTCATACGGTTTGGACTGTCATAAGGGTGAATAAATAACAGAATTTTGGGGGGGTTTTTTAGGTTTAAGTTCTACATCAAGGTCAGACTGAGTTATTTGTAATGCCTTTTTTTGGTATTTAGCGAATCATCCAATAACAAGTTGAAGCTACTGAGTGATGTTCAATGAGCTTCACAGTTATCCGTGTTTACCTGATAATTTGTCCGTTGCACAGCACCAGACGCAGGTCGTTGTCCCAGCTCCGCTCCGCCATTGCAGCCGACGCCATGGAAACCTTGTTGAACTTTTCGTTCATTTTCAGGTTAAAGGAGGCATCCTGAAAGAACGGAGGAACATGGTTATTACAGTTCCCCGGCCATCAGCCAATAAGATCGCAGATGTCTCATTGGCTTGGTCTCATTTACCTCCTCATAAGGACCCATCTCCAGACGCTTTAGGACTTCTTGAGTGTGCTGCTCGAAGATGTCTAGATGGGAGGGAGTTTTGAGGGAATGAGGGTGATGATGATGACGCTGGTGGTCACGAAGGCGTCTTTTGTTCCTGCGTGAGTGAGACGTTTTCTCGTGCGACGACCTTGTGGATGGACATGCGGCGCTTCCCTGAGATTTCATTGGCTTATTTCCGCAGTTCCCATTCTGATACTCCTTTATTTAAAAACAGCATTATGAGCACCAGTAAACAACTAATAACAGTGAATAAACTATATTTTTATTATGAAAATAACATCTATTTCTTTAAAGCTCATTACTCCATTTTATTACGGATGTTAAAATCAAATTAAGCCAAATCGACTACATTCCTGGGAAATTGAAAATGTTAAAAAACAGATTGCAGCTTAAACAAAAAAAAAGAAATAGCTTAATTTCTAGAAACATTCATTAGTAGGTGTTTTGTGTCTAAATAGACTCATTCTTTAAGACCTCATGAACCGGTTTAGACGAAAGCACATTTCTTTTTATGATGAAAGCTACTTTGAATAATCGCATGGGCAAAATAAAGATAAATGTAAAATAAATCTGAGCTCAAAGCTAACAGATGTGCACAAAAATGCCATTTAGATTTCATGGGGTTTGTACTGCACATTTAAATTACTAGGCAGTGCAGAAAATCTCACACTTCAGCTTCAATTTAAATGCGCAAATGTGACTAATCTTTTATAAGCGAGTGCAGTTCAGTGTGTTGTAAGCAGCCAGGCTTACCTCAAGGTAGTGAATTTCCTTGGTGAGCATTTTAATGAGATGGTTGGGCCTGATATGGTCCGGGACCTCACTGGCTGGTTCTGTGACCTGGGGAAGACGAGCACACGGCCAACAATGAAGGATTTGTGCCAGTGAACACAAACCTCAGGTTCCCACCCGTACCAGTGACATCAGATATCAAGCCCCCCGAGATTCCCCCACCCTCATTCATCCATCAGGGGATTACAATGGTGGTTTTAGACCGAGCTTAATTTCAGGTCTTCATTTAAGGTCTAGTTTAAATATGTAAAAGTCTAAGCTTATCTGGAGATTAAGCTTAAAATGGTCTAACAAATGCCTCCATTTGATGTTTTAATAGCCAAGCCAGACTTACAGACTAGTTTCTTGGATTCTCCAGAAGAAACTGAGATTTTCCTTTTTTGGAAATTGAAATTGTTACAATTCATGAAATCTTTTATGTCCATAGCATATATGGTGCAGGATGATGGCAAGTTTAATACTTGAAGTTTGTTCAAATCACTGACCCAAGTAGGAGTCTGTCATAGTGTCATGTACGCCTTAGCCATCACAACTAATAATAAATATTAGAGTTTCTAGTCTGTTTCTCTCACCTCTCTCTTTAGCCAGTTCCTTAGTGCAGTAATCAAAGCTTTCACTCCCTTGATCAGATAGTCTGGAGGCAGGCAGTTATCTTCTCGAGACTCTGATAACAGACGATAAACAGCAGATAAGAAGGACATCAGGGAACAGAGAGGGAGCACAACACTGATCAGATGTCCTTTATTGACATGCCGAGTGATTTAGCATGACGTACCTTTCAGAGTCTCCAGGAGATTCTTGGCTACATACCAGCAGATGGCCTCAAAGTAAGGAAACTTAAAGAGGTCTGGAGTCTT
Source organism: Ambastaia sidthimunki (assembly GCA_036877625.1). NCBI lineage: Eukaryota > Metazoa > Chordata > Actinopteri > Cypriniformes > Botiidae > Ambastaia > Ambastaia sidthimunki. The sequence continues at coordinate 2,750 of JAZGTK010005824.1, forward strand.
CAGACGTCGCTCCATTTCATAACACCTAAAATGAGGACAGAATAAGTTACACTTTGTCCAAAATACAGTTCCTGCATTCGTGGAAGATGTTCTGTCATGAATACACTTAAAGTTCCAACAGAACCAAAACAGCTTGTTCCCAAAGGAGAATCTTTTTATACCACACAAAGAACATTTTATTCTCCGCTTATTCTTTGTACTGTCATTTCAAAGAACATAGAAACCAATCCATTGTTCTGAAGAACCAACTGTTTAAATGTAACATCAAGAGCTTTTTGAACCTCTAAAGACCTATAACTCAAGAACCCCAGACAATGATAAGACAAGGGTTCTTGCCATAACCATCGTCTAAAGGTCTAAGCTTGTCTATATGGCGAACCTCAATGTAGCTTGTGGAACTTAAAAGGATAAAATTAACACTGAAGACTAAAAGAACATGCTTACTCACCTGAGCTGCATGCCAATGTTGAGGTTGTGAAGGAAGTTCCCACCAAAAGCCATGCAATCCTGAGAGGTGAGAACTGCATGGATCCATCCTGCAAGGTCAAGAACTTGTCAACAGCTGATAGCCAGATGGTGACAAACACATGCGTACACGAACATCTGGACCAAACTGACAGCAAGTCATTCCCATTGAATTCGTGACTCTGGCTTTACCAACCCACTACAGAAACACTTGGAACATCATCTCAAAGCTTCAGGCCTTGCAAACAATGCAATCAAAACCAGAGTGAGTATAAATGCAACACTAAGATCCATAATTTCGTCCATACTGACATAAGGCTTTAAACATAAGGGCTGCTAGAAGTTTTCATGCATCTTTATATTGGGTAAGTGTGTAGAGACTAGCTTGTCAACTACCTCCATAACTTCCTGCCTCCGCTTGAACATATATACCACATGCCCAAGACGTGTGGAAATGCATAACTACACATTGAGAGGAAAAGAACTGGCAGTGAGGAATTTTTACACTGTAGGTTTTGAAGGTCCCGCTCACAGCAGGAGAATGAGCACAATCCCACGGTCTTAAACTGATCTGCTAGTGTGATCAACAGACCACCCCACCACATTCAGCTGTGAACCAGATCCATTTAGGACCACGTGTTCTTCTCATTATGATTCATAAAATATGAAAATCATAAAACTTTAACTATCAAGAGTCATTGAACCAACGATCATACGCCAATTAATTAGCTTACAAGGCAAAATGTGATCAAAGTCATAATGTCTGGTCACATTAAAAACCAGAGAGCTTCATTAATGGACCAATGACTGCAGAAGACATTACTAAGATTCATGTGGCTTTCAGGGTGGTGGAACAACGATCTGGTGGCTGAACCTGAATCGCAGAACACAAATCAGTCCCGGTTTTCCTGTGGAACCACCATTAAAAACAGCTGTTCACCAGTAAGTGCAAAACCAGTTTCATGATTCCTCAGTGATCTTTCTTCTCACAATGACTGCGTTGGTCGAACACACACAGCGCAATAAGGCCCTTAATTTCTGACAGAACCCGTGTTTCATAATACCTTAGCATTTTCAAAATTCAAAATTTTTAAGAATGCCCAAATTAGAAACCAAGAAAAAACCTGTTCTAATTTTAATTAATTTAATAGGTTAAAAGGCTAAAAGGAGCATTAACCTGTCGGGATCAGAAGCGTCGTTCCCTGTCGCACAACACACTTGTAGCACTTGTCGACTTTGTCACCAAAATACACTTCACTCTGATTGGGCGACGAGCTCCACTCTTCATATAGCGCAAGGTTGGCTGGGGTCGGCTTTATCAAATAGAAAATCTTCTCACCCTGTTGTCAAGAGACAAAGACGGTCATCTCAGTTGGAATATTTACACATTTACCAAACTGTTTTTGGAACAAATGTAACTGAGGAGAATAAAAGAGATAAACTGCGGTTGATGTTGTCTTACCCACAGGACGTGGTACCAGACGGACGTGCCACCGAAATCAATATGGAAGTCAGTATAGCTGTCCTTCACACTCATCAAACAGTACTTCTGCACAAAGGGCTTGGGGAAGTACGAGTCATCAGGCCAGTAGTTCTCCACCCAAGACATCTTCTGGGCGATATCGGGAACTGTCACCAGCTCTGACATCCTGAGGGCAAGAAAAAGCGTTTGAAGTCATAAAAGCGACCTCAAATGTTCTACAATTCCACCTCCCACAAACCGCCTTTGTGCTAATGTTAGCAATTATTAAGTACTTCAACAATACTCACTTGGTGTCTGAGAACTCCAGGCTGATGACGTTTAACACTTTCGGCCGGTGAGAGCTGTAGTAATACTTCACGAATGTGCTCAGTTTCATCTTGCTGTCCGCTTGCCTGGCCACATCGATGACGTCTATCACTTTGTCGCCTCCTGTGAGCAGAGACAGCAATTTCTGTGAGGTGCGTGTCAAAAAACACATCGGTTAGGAGAATGCTAGCATTATGTCTTACAAACTCCACAGGGATAAACTACAACGGGTGTCAACAACATTAAAGCTGCAATTGATAACTGCCTAAAAATTGCGATGAGGCGTGTGAAAAAGATGGTGGACAGAGGAAAGAGATATTAAGTATACAGAGTACTTATTTCATTCAATACCACAAAGTATCGATAAAACAAAGAGCAACTTGTTTTTTGGAACAGAGCTTTGTTCTGAAAAAGAAAGCACTTAGCTTTTCCATCTCTACACTGGTGTCACAATGAAAGACTGGTTTTCATTTGATCTTTCTTAACAATAAATTGGCAGACATTCCTGATTTCACTATAAATTCACTGGCAGCGGAAACACAACTGGCCGGCGGCGAATAAAACTGCACAAAGCTGCTGGGAAAAACCTCAAAGACAATAAGGACAGCTGGTTCTTGTGTAAACAAACAGCACCCTAGTGTACTAGAGACGAGCTCATCCAGCCAAAAGACCATAAAAAGGTCTTTAACTGCTATTAGGGGATCAGATACATTATAGTGAGTTGCAGCAAAGCCAGTAAAACGTATTTTGCCGTTATGCATCCAAACACACATGGGGAAATATACAACCTCTGGGTTTGAATTGAACTATATTATTTTGACTGCAAGTGCCAAGCTCATAATACTTGTTTATATATGCATAAACCATATTATGCCACTAATGAATCTTTTCATATAGTAGTAACATACATTTTAAAAGACCCAGAGACATAAACGTCTTATGATCTCAGGCTGAATGCAAAAGGCTGCGATTTCAAAAGCATGTTCCCATAGTGCCGGACAAAAGCAGCTTTCACAAAAGCAGGTGGAGACTGCGTTTCATTATTACAAGCAAATGGCAAATGTGGAAAAACCACTGCGTTTCATTTTGCTGGCTGAGGGGCGCACTGAAGTAACTGAATTAGCCGGGCAGCTCGTCTGCGGTTAGCAGTCAGAAATGCGTTTAGGATGCGAAGATGGCGCTTTTAATGCGGCCCACAGACGTAACGTCACCATCGTACATTTTGTGGAATTGCTTAATGAGCGGTTCACCTAAAGATTTTTACTGAAACGCGAATGGTTTTCCAACGATCCATGAACTTTTGACCCTAAAAAGTAGCGTGCATTTATAATGCAATACTGTGCATGCTAAACTGGGACATTTCCAGTAAATCTTGTTGAATTGCATACAGGCCGGAAAATGCAGGAAACAAATAATGTGTTAACAGAAGGAGATGTCATACATGCATTACTGTATTTGCTGTAATGTCACACTCGCTGCTTAAAAAGGTGTTGATCAAATAAACAAACATTTCACCTGATTCCATGTCACGTATTGCGACGCATCATTCTGGCAGCGAAACAAAACGTCGTTTGGCATAAGAATGTGAGCATGCACAAATATCAACGATCAGCATTTTGCAACATCATTTGCAATGCGTGTTCTTGTGTTTGCAGAAAAGCAAAAAGCTGACACCTCAAATCTTTTACAGTACATTGGTGGTAATGTACAGTTAGTTACTAGTCAGACAGCAGTCACGCAGTTACCAGAAGGTGTGGCCGAAACCTTTTGTCACCCTCCTGTAGGTGCAATATAATCACACCTCTATTCCCACCGGGACACAGGAAAATTTCCCGGAAGCCAAACAGAGCAGCTGATGGGTGTTAGTATCATGATATACCACCACAAACGTGAGAAGAGGTGGGCTGTAACCTTAACTTTAAAGACAGAGCACAGCATGGAAGAGATGAGTAAAATAACAGGCGTGTAATCGGACACTGTAAGGACCGGACTTTCAGCGAGATGAGTTTAGCCAGGCTGGTGTAAAGCACACCACATTTATCAGCACTCTTATTTCATTAGGGGTTGATTAATGTTAGCTAAAAGGTTAGACCCATTGAACTCGGTGGAGTCACCTTAGATTAACATCTGATCTTCGTAGCGACTGGACTGTAATTCAAACCCATTACATGGAGACGCCTCTTAATGGAATTAATATTTAAACTGGCGTGAGCGCTCACAGTATGAGTGAACATGGAGAACATTACCTAGAGGTGGCAGAACAGGGTACAGGATCTTAGCTGCTAACTGAAAGGATAAAGGTTCCAATTGCAGTTGCAACTGTTTTCTTGGGTAAGAGACATGAACTCATAATTACACATAATTAACAATTACATGGAATTCTCAGATTTCTGTGGAATCTGAACGGCAGTCATTCCTAAAGTTCCACGCATTCCGCACGCCTGCAAACATTCCAGGAAATACACTAAAAGTCTGGTGATGCCACGGACACAATAACTCAATTCCACTTTCCGTTCTTACCGACGTAGCGCTCTACATCCTTAACGGAGAAATCCGGTGGAGGTAAACGTAGACCGAGCTCTTCCATTTTGGGCACAGCGATGGGATAGCGGAAGCCGTGCCTCTCCAGATACCGCTGGGTGACCTGACTGCCATGCATGCGCTCCAAGATCTCATCCCCACTGCAGGATAAACGGCACGAAAAATGTAAGACATTATAAAAAAGATCAGAAGGACAACCAATCAAACGTGTTGTGTGGCATTATGGGCGGCACCAAGCATCGGTTTAATGCTTTGTCACTGTGTTATCCACAGCTTGGCACTCATACCTGGCGAAGGTCCTGGCCTGCAGCTCCCGCACAAACACGGATGTCCCAGCCTGCACCGGTTTACTGCCGTCGTCTGGCTCAGTGTAATCGTGTCTGTGCCAGTTATTTCGCTTTTTCACTGTAAAATCAGGAAGAGAGTTTAATACGTCTGGCCTCAGAACAATACCACAGTCATTACCAGACCACCACAGCACTACAGCGAATGATTCAAAAGCTGCTGTATTCCAGCTCTGCTTGTGGACTGCGGCAGATACTTCCAGAATCCATTTAAACAAGACATTCATTCAGTTTCTGTCTCCATCTGACAATCACACGGTTTAATAAACAGAATAACGAAATTCCCCAAAGGAAATGGAAAATCTGATGAAATAAAATGCAGAATAATACATTTTACATTTGTGCATCTGGTTGATGTTCTTCAACTTACACAGAACCCACAGTGATCCAAAGTCACTTAGACAGAATCTGTGTTACATATTTGATTTTTATTTTGAGTGTAATGCACTGGAATTCGAACCCGTGACTTTGGTATTGTTGGTGCAAAGCTACAGGATTATTTAGGAAGTGATACGTACTCAAGGAGGGTCCATGAAGGATGTCACAGTTGGGACAGTGATAAACATCAATGTCCACTGCATAGTGCTCTTCAACCTCAACACAGCTGCAAGAAAACACAATGGAAACATGTAAAAACGTTTATAAACATTTAAACGCAGTAAATGAGTTTATTGTTCACTGTTTGGAGGGATAATTGCTTGGGTTAGCAGGACAACTTGCATCTGAAGTGTAGCTTTGCCTACAAGCGTCACACACATCTTATCGCATTTTTAGCCACACCCTCCAATTACCTCAAATGGCATGAAGTTTCACAGGAAGTCATGGTAAACGAGTTCCTGCCTTTGTTTAAAGATTCATTAGTCAGTCAGGTAATGAGCCCTTGTACACTGCTCTGGCTCAGACTGTGCTCCACGTTGCCAAGAAAAGCAATTTCCCCAACATGGTTCAAGTGTTACGTTACCCGTTAGTGTTCCAATAAACTCAGGCCTAAATTTGAGAACACTTGACTAGCTGAAGGTGGCCACAGGTTGACAACGCAACTTAACGAAACGATATGTAGCCCAACGTGGCTTTCAAACTGCAACAGAAAACAAATAACAACAAAAAAACTTAAACTCTCAGCCTGCATCCTCTTAGGAACTTAACAACCCTCAGCGCTCACCCTCTGGGAATTTGTAAAGCGTAACAATGTGCAAAGCCAGCTAACGCACATGGCATGTAAACGCAACACAACTTGATTGTGAAACATTCTGCTTCATGCTTGAAATCTGATCCTGGTGTGAGGCAAGACTCTCCTCCAGTGACCGATGAGTAACTCCAGACTGGGTCATCTATGGTCGATTAGGTCTAACCTCAGACGGGCCTGGCTAAACCAGGGCTCCAGATGTGAGGCTGGGCTTGGTTGAGCTCCAGGGCAGAAGACAGGAGGTGGAAGGGGGGAGGAGAGTGAGTTTGTGTTGGAACAGACTGTGGGAAACACTGAGGTTGGAGTGGCAGTGGTGGCGTCCACATCAAAGCTTTTATTAGCCCTCCCGCTGGGGAAAGCAGGTTTTAGCGTGCATGCATGCGAGGTACGAACGGTATGTTCAAGATGCCTGTCTTGGCAAGATAATAATCTAAACACACAATGTAAACAAACTAATATATTCAGATATGTCAATATGCAACATGTACATTAGATATTTAAGTAAACAAAACGACTTCCTGCTTAAAACTGATTGCTTCTAATAACTATATCAATAACAGAAATGTTTACATAATTTAGACAAACTACCCAACGGTTTTTGTTTTCAGTTTTATCAAGTGAAAAGAAAAAAGAAAAGCACCAGTCGGAAGTGCAACGCGCCAACATCTCATGGGAGCCAAAACAATCTGATCTAACTACCACTCTGAACACCAGCCAAGAACTTTTCCTTCTGTTCTCAGAGCTACAATTGTGATGGTGATGATTCAACCCAAAAAAACATTCCGGAAGTGACTCATGGATATCATTACATCACGCCGCCCGAGCTCTTGACCTACTGTGGGACGACACCGCCACTCTCTTCTGAAATCTGGGCAGAAGTGACTCCTACTCGCCCTGAGTAAGCTGTGCGGACAACTGCTGCGTCACTAAAAACAGACCCGACTCAGGAGATTCTCCGCCTGGATAATAAATGCTAGAACATTCATCTGCTGCCAAGAAAGATGGGTGGAAAGAACAGAAATGACTCTTGGGCCTGACTGAGTTCAGGCCAAAAATAAAAGCTTGTATAATGAGAGACTTGAGGATTACTACAGCAGCTAGAACATTTCAGCACATGAAGAGACTGATGCAACAGGCACAAAAATGATTAAGCTCAAAATTACTGGATGGTTTCAGCCATGTACCGTTATGAAATTTGGGGCTATGAATAAATGTTCCTTTGTTGAACCATGGACAGTAATTGTCCATAAATGTTTCTTATCGACCATAGAATGATACATTAGGAACCGTAAGGGAGTTAAACTGTTATGCAAAATACACTTCTAACCTTTTTAATGTAATTAATTTGAATTAAAATCCTCTCCTAGGAATGTAACTACCAGAGGCATGGTGTCTGTCTGCAATAAATTTTAATAAAAAGGCAGTTTTAACTAGAAATGCCTTTCAACACACAACATCAAAAACATTTTCAACACACAACAAACACTAAATAAGAAGAACAATATAAAAAGCTAGTAATGAGACACTATCACAAACTCGGTACTTGTTTAATTTAGGCCTGGAAATAAATGAATGCTAGTAAAAAGCTTCGAGTTTCATCATGCACATTTCCAAGCCAGTAACCATCATGCTGTCACAAATAAAACCCACGAAACCTCATGAGATTTTCCCTAAACCCCTCTTCATTCTCACACGGGCGGTTCAGCATGAAATATGATAACAGCATTATGATATTAGAAGCGCACGGCTTGTTTTGTTTCAGTATTACACTACACTTGTGATTTAAAATCTTACCACGCTGTTGCATGCAGTCACTGTCAAGGCTTACAATGTTGCACTGGTATTGCATGTTGTTTTGTGAAGGGGGTGGGGTGGGGGGGCTGAGTGTCATTACATCTGTCTGAATCTTTCTCCCCTGTGCTTTCAGTCCCTTGCGGAACGGGTGAAAAATAAGACGGCCGCAACAAAACACAACCGAATTTGACGCATCACGTGTCCAGACTTCAAGATTCTGAAGTGTGCCGTGCGACTGAACTTTCGAAATCCACAGTCGAGAAAAACGCTCAATAAAGCTCTTTAAATGTGAGAAGAACAAAACCATCCAAATTCCTCTGCCTAAAATTGTGACTGGCTTTAAAAATAACAACACAAAATCAGGCCCTTGGGCTCTGTTCCACCAATATCATAAATCTCTCTATGGGTTGCCTGTGTCTGGCAGGCAGAGCCTTTAAGCCCTAAAAATATGTTGGGATTTGGCCTCAAAAGACAAATTCCGACATGAAAACACACTGAAGCAGCTTCTCCAAGACTGAGGCGGGGTGGTGGAGCACCAGGTCTTCTTCCTGTGTGGAAAAATGCCCTGACAACAGCTTTTCCTTGCAGCTACCTTACGACCTGCCATTTAGCTTGAATGATAGTTATTAGTCATTGGAAAAGGTCGGCTTGATGCCGAGATGGAACAAGTCTGGACAAACAATGGGAGGATGTGGCTTTTTTTCCTCAGTAGCACTCAGTAGTTTTGGAAACATGCCTGTGGACTTCCAATACATTTCTGATGGTTGTCCTGATAATGGTGAGGGTTGGTTTTGTGTGGCTTGTCTGGTCAGATGTTCTAGTCTTGTTTGGAGAACCTACAGACATTTAGCAGCAGTAACTGTGGAAGGTTGGTGATAATGCCATCATGAATGTATAAACCCAACACTACCAATGAGCTCTTCTGAAGACCCAACCAATCGCTCACCTAGCCTGAAAGCACATGAAAGGTGTCTCCATGGTGATAGCAAGTTCACAGCCAGAATTCACAGAATAAGCCGTAGATCTTATTATGCTCTCAGAATCCCACTTTCTACCTCAATATGAGCTTGAATCCTCCTTGCTGACAAAACTGTATGCATGGAATTGTAAGAAATAACAAATTCTGGTTAGAGTTACACTTAATGATTTCAGTTTCTTCATGCTGCTTCTAATATTTTTCTTAATTTAAGATATTTGGAAGCAAATGTGTGCTGCTAGATGCATATTGTACAGTTCAGTATACACTACATACTCCCTACTAATTAAATTAAACAGCATGCAGTATGCAATGATAAAACAGCAGTATGCAATATGTGTCACATGACCTATTTTGTTACACAGTAATTATTGAAAAATGTTAAAAATTAAAATGCATTGGCTGCTACTTCCAGCTCATTTGTCAATGTAAATGGAAAGTTGAGCGTATTGCATTATGGTTTACAGAATTCCACTGTCGTTTGTACACTGTGCATTTCAGCAACTATGCAGTGTGAAAGTAGGTCATTTGAGCACCCGTGCATTCAGAAGATTCACACATCATGTTATAGAGCTAGTGCAAAAACATTACAGTTGCATTTGACTCTGAAAACACGGCCATCATTTCAAATTTCAAGAGAACAACAAAAAACAGACATTAAGAAGTTTAAAGGAAAACAAAGCACACACTTCAAAGTTGACATTTTTACATACAGTCAAATATGTTCTTCATTTGACTACAACTTATAGGGACCCAATTTCTGAGCTGGAGGTTTAGGGTTGTGTCTTACAAGAGTGAAATTTGAGCTGAACGCCAGAGGAGAACCTGACAATGACCCGAATCCATCAATCACAAGTCTGAGATACCCACCAACACTTTATCCGGTGACCTACAACGCTCTAACACCAATGACAATACCTCTGAAAACTGAGGTTAAGCATCTCGCTGAAGGACATAACACCAGAAGAGAGCGAGTGTGAAACTTACACCCTTTGTGTTAGCAGACCAGTTCCTTCACCATCAAGCTTTACTGGAAGTAACACAAGACACACTGTTCGTTCTGATGTGTGGCTGCCTTCATTTGCTAAATTAAGACCGGCTCTGGGAAGTCTGGAAGGAAACCGAGTGCAAATAAACTCAGCCAACAAGACAGCAGGAAGCATTACATCAAAAACAAGAGTGAAGAAAGATAAACTAAAGCCCCCTACATCCCCCTCAAGTTTATGTTTTTTCGAGAAGAACCAACCACCTATCTTCTGCACAGCCAGCCAAAGCCCTGAGCGTCATGAGAACAGGAAACAGCATTTAGTGACGGAAACAAGGCCTTGCTGCTTCGAACCCGCAACTCGGCCAAGACCATCGCCCCAACCGTAGCACAGGACTTCCTCCCGACCTGCAAACGCTCATCTTTGTTTGAAGGTGGAAAGTGCAACAATAACACGCATGTGTACAGTACAGAGACCTGCTGCTTAAACCACACCAGCAACTAAACAGAACATCGTAAAAACGTTATGTCAATATTGAGATAAGTCTGATCTCTGCTCATATTTGTCGATGAGTGATGCTTGGGTTTTAAGGCGAATTTCCCACGGCTATAATTAGTTTCCCTGTCCAGTGCTTTAAAATACTGTAACAGCCATTATTAGATTTGAAAAATGTGACAGATGACCGGTGAGATCATCGGGTTTTAGTCATAAAGTGGATAATGGTCTTGAAATCAATAGGTTGCCAACGTAAAGCTGTTCATCATAACTGGTCTGTGCAAAACGTATCTGATAAATCACTTAAACAATGGTAGTAAAGGTTATGGAAAACCGATATTACGGGCAGACAGTTCTAGTCTAGCGCTGTACTGAGCTTAGATTCATGCCTTTAACCTCCTGTAACCTAAACTGTCATGTCTATCAAAACTGATCTTTGAGTTTATATATTTATGTACAATGTTACTTCCAAAAGACAATAATAATAATCTTCCTGCTTCTTGCAAACAAACACTGTACCACAAGACTGTCCTGTCTTGCTCTCACACAAGTACTTAAAGTTCCTCAGGGTACAAAATGAGCCAGTATTGCCACCGGTGCCCCAACAAAAACAAATATTAGCACTTGATGCCCCAGCCATTAAATTTTATTAAAGCACAATTCATATTCTTGCAAAGCAGCGTGTGATCTCAGTACAGTACAGCAGATGTCTTGGTGACCGTGATATCATATAATAATTAAAAATCCCTCACTGTCATGCAGAGTGAAGCAGAAGCGACTTTGTCAACCAGGCCGATCCCACTAAAACCTGGACTGAGAGACGGAATCCATCCATCTTTCCTCAGTGCTTTCAGCCTCTGAAGGACGTTGATAAATGGGGCTTTGAACTTGCCTCTGGCTAGCTAGTCCTCCATCAATCTTTCCCCTCCTACAAACACGCACCCACACGTGCATGCAAATGCATGCATTATTCAAGAGACTGAAACTGAATCACAGATTGTGGCCCCGATTCCGGAGGATTTGCTTGGGGCAAAACAAACTAAAACAAAGCCATTAGGTAACAGTGTGAGTCTATGACTCCACAAACCTCGCAAAACCGGCCTGCACAGATGCAGGCAAGACATGCACGGGTAGTCCTGCAAGGTTGTCTGAAATGAAAGCTGAGCCTCTTGTCGCTATCAGGCAGGAATATCGAAGTCTTGTAATCCTCTGAGCCCTTTAGTGGCTCCTGCCTCCCAAACCAGGCTGTGCACGGGGCCAGATAACAGGCCGGTCTGGGCAGCCGTGTAGATAGCTAATCCCATTGGTGGCAGGCTGCATGCAACATTTGAGTAACACGCAAAATAAAACACGTCAACCATGCAACACACAAATATGATTAGCCCATCCATCTTATCTACAATGCCAGTGGGCACAGTTGTAAAGCAGTGTACAAAACCTTTTTGCAAAACTCAACCTCATATGCAATTCAAACACATACAAGGAATTGTTTATCCTATTACATTTTATGCACTTCATCTGAAGCACAAACCTGGCAAACATACAGTAGGTTATTGGCACTCTTCCAAGTGTTGCATATTTGGTTATTTAAAGGTTTACAAGAAAAACATGGCCAGGATTATAATTGTAGGCATGCATTACAATGTAAAGCGCAGCTACGGTAGTTCACTCATAAACAACAGACATACTGAGATGGAAAATCTCCTATTTTATTCATACCTTCCGGTTATATTTTACAGAAGGAAATTTTAGGGTTGCGTGCGTGAACTCAACTCCACGTTGCACGCGTCAAAGCGGCGCCTGGCCCTTTAAGAGGCGGAACCGTGTGCCCATATATGCAAAACTGGGGGATTTAAATGCCCGACCCCTGCTGTCAATCAAAAAGACCAAACAATCACAGAAACCTTATGGGCTACGATCCCTTACAAATGTGTTTTTTATATTTAAACCTAGTTAAAGCACAACAAACCCCGACATACTCTCCGTGCAATCTGTAACACACATGTATTTTAAAAGCATTTAAGGGGAGAAGTGGGCAAGAGTCCGATCTCGTAAACTCAAGCACACGTCTTTGTTTAGTTGCCCCCTCCCCGTGTAACTTTTCAGCGAAACCCCCACGGGTCCTCACGCTTCACGAATCTCTTGCCCGTGGCTGATCATCCAACAAAGAAATAACCGTGATGTTACATGCATGTTATTTACGAGCTAAAAGCAATAAAAGTCAAAACTCCCGGTAACACACAGCTGCCCAGAAATATGGACCGAATTAATATAAAGGAAACTCACCAAAATACCCGTCCAGATGTTGTACACACTCCGGTTTTAAACGTGCAATGCACAGATTTCACCCCCAGGATGAACTAAGTTAAGATGTTTTTTAAATACTAGCAAGCAAGTTCTGCATTTTACAACTACAATACAAACCGCAAAGTCTTGGTCATAAGGAAGAAAACATTATGCATGAGTTTCAACTCCAAAGTTTTAACTGCAAATCGATATTTCCTGCATATCTGACAACAGGCGCACGTTTGTTTACCTAAATGTCTAAAAACTACATAAGGGGTTAATATCAGCTGATGCACAAGACAACCCTGCCAAACGCATTTTCCTGCTCCAAAACACTGTAAAACTGTAATAATGCTACACAGAGAGGAATAAACATGCGTGATTGAAATATTAAAACCCAAAGGTGGCCAATAACTATTGGAAATGTTGACAAAGCAGCGCGTCAACGCGTCTCATGAAGCTCAACGCACCGCTTACTGACACCCGAAGTGCCGTAAGATTGCCGTAAGATCGCGATCGGGTGTTTCAATAACCCCCCGACACGTCGTATAACGGGAAAAAGGCGTCATTTCTTACCTGCCGTGAAACCAGTCCTTACAAATATCGCATTCAATCATAAACCGGCTCACGTCGTACGGCTGCCGGCAGACGCAGTACAGCTGGGCCGTCGCCATCTTCGGACTGTCCCCAAACAACGCGGCCAAGCTGAGATCGGGCTGGGCGGGGATTCCGCTTAATTATGCGGAAACAACGCGGAGAGCAACGCGAACGCATGATGACGACAGAAAGGGATGGCGCTCTGACGTCATGCGTCAACAAAGGGTTCGAGTCACCCGCTTCGTAATTATGTAACACGATAACAGCGAGATATAGAACAAGCGTCGGGTAATAAAGTCATCACAAATGCTTGGATGTTTAAGACATCCAGTAGTTTTAAGTAGTTGTTGTTTTTGATGTTATAGCTCAGTAATGCAACCATCACACGCATTTATGCAACGCATCGACAATGTCGTGGAGGAAACAGACGAGTAATTATAAACGAGTTAAAAATTACGAGTAAAAATAAAGGAAATGTGGTTTTGAGTTTGAGAAAGCAACAGATTTGTTGACCTGTAATATGCTTCGACCATTTGTGTGGATTAAAGTGTCACTTTATAGATGTTTTTTTTGCATTTGTGACATTATTTGTTAAGACAATCGCCCCCAGTATGTATGTTTATGTAACTTTTGTGCTACCATGCTGAATTCTTTGAATGCACAAATACATAATAAATAATGTCGGTATTTTATTGCATGTTATTTACTGCACTTTTATTTGCATGTATGTATTTACTGTATGTTAAGAGAAGAGTGGTGTGTTTCACTATAACACGTATGCAACCATTCAAGCAGACGCGTCGTGAACTTCATATACGTGGCTGGAGCAGAAGGTTGACAATGGCGCCACCCAGCGCACAATCTGAGTATTGCAATAATGTTAAAAGCGCAACTATCTTTTCAAACAGTCTGTTTAATACAACAAACGATCAACACGACAAACTAAAACGCTTCCGTTATAATAATCGACACCGTTATGCGATTAAAGAGCAGCTCCGTTGATTATAACGGGAGACGCGCGGATAAATCGTAAGCGTCGGGGCGTCGTCTTGGCCGGATCGGGACCAATCGCAGGTCTTCTCGATACTTTGTAAACAACACAGTTGCACGCTGTATGAAAACTTTACTACGAGAGGCTGCGGCGTGCCGAACGCTGCCAAAACCATTGAGTCCGGTAAGATGCATGTTAAGAAATACACACAGCTTGTGTGCGCTTCAATGCTTTTTTGTTATCTTGTTAGGGACGCTTTTCTCACTTCTTAGGGCTCGAGCGCAACTACGATGTTTGTCAGACATCCGGGACGTTTGTCGGTAAAAACTAGCGTAGATTGTGCCGTGTTTTTGATCGCACGAAACGTAGTTTGGTACTATAGCAAAAACAGCGTTGATCTGTATTTTTTAGTGTATTTAATGGTTATTTTGACGTTGCATTTGTTTTATTATTTGTTTGAAGAGTGAATCAGATCTTTATCGTAAGTGATGAACTGTTGCGCAATTGAACCCCAGGGGCTTCTTCTCTGAACGTCGGTGGGCGGCTTTTCTTCGCTTTGAGTTTGTCTTTGTTATTTGAAATGTTATGGTTTGTTGAGGGATCGGCGTGTTTTGTTAAGATTTCATTGCTTTTGTTTGTGCGTTTACAAACTTTATGTTGTCAAATTATTGCTGAAACAGTGACGTTCACGGCTACCTGCTCGTGTACGTGTTTGAAGTTTTAGTAGATGCGTTTCAATATTGTTTCTTCCTCTTTTTGTAAAAACAAAAAACAACGAATTTATAAACTAGCCATGACATGAAAGTCAGGCTAGAATAAATATCTTGGTTATAATTAAGATGGTTTTGGATATAACTAGTGGTGGCCATGGATGATAGTTAGTTTATTTAAACAAAATAAGGTGTTTTTAAATAGTTGCAAAGATTTTACCCACTTTTGTAACATGGTGGTTTAAACCCTAAAGAAATTTTAGTTTGAAGATCACAGGTGCTAAAATGTAAAAATATTTTTCCATTGTGTTTTGCTTTTCTGTTTTTCATAAAGCCGTCATGAATTTGTTGTTGTTCGTTTTGTTGTTATTATTTGTGTCCAATGAGTCAGAAATGCTTCCTAATGAATATTTATAGATATTTATAAAAATAAATAATATTTATAGAAGTGCATTTAAGTGTCAGGTTTTAGGTTTTGATCACTGGATGGCATTTAATAACTTCTCATACGTTGTAATTATGTTATCATTAATTTTTTTTAGCTTCTGAATAATATACGTAGCTCTCCTTGTTGTGTCTAAAATTTGCATATCACATGCAGTAAAAAATACCAGCATGACTCGAAAACAAAACAGAATATGGCAACAGCGAGACTCCATTTTTCGGTAATCACAAAAAAAACGTGGGGCAGGTGCTAGATTAACACTTTGTGCCGAAACACAGGATGTGGGTACAGGGTTCATATGAAATACGTCTCAGTTCTGCATCGTTTTCATCCAGAGTTCTGTCTCCTGAGGAAGAGGAAGAGGGGTGAAGAGGATTGTAGTTTCCTGTCAGGGCGTGAGATCAGGGACACGGTGTCTGTTCTGACTGCTGACGTGAGATGCAACCAGATCTTTGTCATTCACAGAACAGTCATTTCATCACATCAGTGGAAGTGATTTAAGAGTGCTGTTCTCAAACGAACATCATTCCTCGATGTGATCGGGGTGCAATCACTGAAACATCTGTATCAGATGTGTCGAAACGCCCTTCTTTGTTTAAAATCAAGATGGCTGATCTAACTGTGGCCGTTATGGTTGATTTCTGTCCTACGTTGTCACCTGCTGTGGTTTTTTTTAGAAGACTTCGCTTCTGAGAAATGAACTTACACGTAACAGTGTTTCGGTTAGGAAGAACTGAGCAAACACTGAGAGGCAAGAAGTTTTGGAAAGATACTTAAACACCAGATGTGTGTCCAGGTTGCTTTTGACATGTTGCTTACCCATTGCAATATAACTTATATACTAACCTATATAACCTAATATATATACCTATATGATATCACACACACTGAAAGTGTCTCAAAGTGTCGAACCGACAGCAAAGAACAGAGTGATGTCATTATGGTGGTAAAAAGTTCACTCAGTATCTGTGTGTGTGTGTTGTGTACTCAGTCCTTTGTTTTGTTTACTGCGCTGTGGAACCGGATGTGACGTAGTTGTTAAAAGCAGCTGTTTGTGGGTTCTGATGGCATGACAACCAGGCGCATCTGGGCCGGCGTGACATCATGGTTTCCTCTTTTATGGTAAATGAAAACAAAGATGCATTAATGAAAAGTTATCAGACACAAACAAGTGGCACCTTTATATTTCTCAGCCTGAGTTATATATTACATTATATAGTATTATATTACATTATATTATATTATGTATTCTGTAGAACAATAGTTTGGATTGATAAAGCTTATTTTTCTCATCAACTTTTCGCTACCTTAGAAATATAAGGTTCTGTCTGTGTTTTGACCAGTTTTGAGATATTGAGGTTTAAAGTTTTTGCATTGCATTGTAAATACCAAAACTGAGCTTTTTTGTTTTTCAAATTAAACACCCGAAATACGTTTTTTTAAAAAAATAAAACACCTTTTATAGTGTCAATAAGTTATATTAGAGTAAGAATATGTTAATAAATCAATTTTGACAAAAATGTCAGATAGAACTTTATAATTCTAAGGTAGCGATTTGTTTGTGCTTATATTGATCTGATGTTGAGTCAAGCGGAAATCATAACAATGAAATCAGTGGCAAGAGATGTAAAAACAAGAGTATTACTAATTAAACTAGTACAATCGGATGTATGCATGAGTTGTTTGTTATGGTAACTGCCCTGCATTACTAGTAACACCCACATTTGAATCATACACGGGATTTTTTGACTTTCAATCTGCTGTGATTGTTTATCAGCTGAGGTTATGTTGTAAAAACACCAAAGTTTGAAATCATACCTACCTAATACAGTAATATAATGCTACATATTAACCCAGAAAGTTACAGTTTAACACTGTTATTGTAAAAAGGTTATTGTAAATGGTGACATCTAGTGGATGAAAGATTGTTGATGGGCCATTTGAGTAACAATTTGAATAAATATGGATCGTAGAATAATTTATATCTAGCATTTTTAGTATTTGTACTGTATTCCTATAATATTAATGAATACAATGATTTTATAAGATGGATCATTTATTATTATATTATATTGTACTTATGTAATGTAATTATTATTATTATATTGTAATGTGTTTGTTTATATAGGGGTTTACTTAAAAATCTGAGCAAAACCTTCTTTTGGGGACGCCCTCATTTGTATAAACGCTATAAAAAATAGTAAATAATTTTTTAAAATGTAAAAATGCAGAAAGTTTTAGGGTTAGGGTGAGAGTGTAGGTAAATGTTATAGGTGATTATATTGTTTATAACTAACTGTGTATAAAAACCCCCATTTGGATAAGTAAACGTGTGTGTATGCGTGTGAAAACATTATATACAGTTACAGTTTGGCACATAGAGATATTAATTGAGCATCAGTATGTTCCCCTAAATGACCACAAGATGGCAGCAGATCCACACTTTAGTGACCCTTATGGTTGTCCGTTTTTAAAGAGAGATTTTCTGCATGTATTTGTAATTTAGTTCCTGGTATCTTATGCTTTTTTTGGCAGAATATCTGTTGCATGGTCATATTCACTGCTGGTCGATTATAGACTTATGTTTTGATCACATTGACCGAAAGCAATCGGTGTATTTCCTACTGAGGTTTGTGTCACAGCAGTTATCAGTCTGCATGTGTCTTTAAAGTGTGTAAGTGAATGTATGTCAGTCTGAGAGAGAGAATCTGCTGTTTGTAATAATATACAGCAGGAAGTCTCAGCTACAGAAATCCTCAAACAATTCAGTAAAGATCAACAGCTTAATGAGGGCCGACTCTGCTAATTAAAACAATGAATACAACATTATTTAAACATTTCGCCGGGCGATCACTCGGTTGTCACTCGGTTGTATGTCCGCATCTCGTTTTTTAACACACACTTAACAGAACTCACCTGTGGCTTATTATGGGAATCTTAAAAGCCATCAAAAGTCTTTATGTCAGTAATTTTACACACGGCAGCCATCTTGAATTTGTATTGACAGTCAGTCAGTTCCAAAGTGGCTTTTTCAGATCAGTGTACAGCATGTCCTTATTTAGATATCCTAGTGTGTGTTGTGTGTGTGTGTTGTGTGTGTGTTGTGTGTGTGTTGTGTGTGTGTTGTGTGTGTGTTGTGTGTGTGTTGTGTGTGTGTGTTGTGTGTGTTGTGTGTGTGTGTGTGTGTGTGTGTATGCATGTGTGTGTTCTAAAAGCAGGAAGTAAGAACAGCGTGCACCAACCTCAGGGCACACTGACTAAGAAAAAAAAGAACATATATATTCTCTCTCTCTCACTCCCTCTCTCCTACTCCTCCTGTCTCTTGCTTGTCCTTTATTCTCATCACTCCGTTTCATTTTAATTCTAGTTCTCTCACAAACAAACGGTAAATCCTGATATCACAGGATTCAGATGATGTT
>JAZGTK010005825.1:0-21771 GCA_036877625.1 Ambastaia sidthimunki
GAAATTCTCAACAAAAGTCAATTAGATATTAAAAAGCAAACAAGAACACAGGAACGATCTCTTGGAAATTCAGGACAACAGGACTGGATGCTGGGCAATAGCGACAGAATGGGCGAAAGGAGAAGGGAAGCCAGTGTTGAAGTGGAAGGCTGGAACAGGTGAGCAGCCCTCACCTGGGACAAAAGGGAAAGCAAAACAGCAATTATCTGGCGCTGGAACAATTAGGTACACAACAAGGATACACAGGACTGTGAGAAAACAATAAATATAAAAGGGAGATAAGGCTGAACATAATGGGGAACAGAAGCTGGGAATAGAACTAGCTAGAATGGTAACAAAAGAAGTGGGGCAGACACCACATCGGAGCAAATGGCGAGCTGTTAAAACAAATGCCATGTGCTCCACAAAACAGAAGCACAAGATCTAAACATGAATCTGTGCTTCCTCATCAAGTTCTTTATAAACAACTAGTCTAAAATGTCATGCCCTGGGACCCAAGACCTCAGGACTGTATTCCTTCCAGTCCACAGGATCCTGGAAGCCCCAACCCCATCGTCTGACATCTAGTAATTTAGCACTATATAGGCAGGAGAGACATTGACTGAGAGGCAAGAAGGGAGGCTGGGGCAGAAACAGGAGAATTGTGAGGGTGAGAGATCACAGGTTTAACCTTGGACAGGTGAACGACAGGGTGAACCAACCAAGTGTGCGGGAGGAAGTCTGGGGCAGAAACAGGAGCACTGTGATGGGAAGAGATCACAGGTTCAACTCTAGGCAAACCTGTGGGTCGTCGGTCCTTGAGGGATCGTCAGTCCTTAAGGGATCAAGTCTTTATGGGAGTGGGAAGAGGGATGTCCAGAATGCCCCACTGCTTGGCTACAGGGATATCCAGAAAGTTCCCTTCCTGTTGGTGCTTTAACATTTGTTTGCCGGTGCTTACCACCCTTAACCACCCCTGTAAAATCGGCCCGGCACTGTGGATAAATAAAAACTATTTAAATTAGATCAGTTAAATTTTATTTATATAGCACTTCATACAATGTTTCATTGCTTAAAAGCAGCTTTACATATTATGAAAAATAAAACACAGAAAACAGAAAAATTGTTAAACGTACAACACGGAAAACAGAATACGTGATATTGTTGCAAATTTGTATTGTTTAATTATGAAATGAATATTAATAAAACTAATTAGGGTAATTATAAAAAAATATATATATATTTTTTTACAAAACCCTAAGCTAATTTAAATGTCAGCAGTCTTCCAGTAAGCCAACAGGGCTTTAACCCTTGGTAATTATTTACTTTGACACATTTGCATTCAATCATATAGTGAAGTAAATCGAACCTTTGATCTTATGTTGCTTGCTGTAGAAAGCTGTAGTTCAATTGTGTGCAATTGTAAATGCACGATGAATGCTACTGCATTTGCACTCACCATGCGTATAGCCACAATAAATGCAGTAAACATGAAATGCTTATAAGCATCTGTTGTAATTGAAGACTTCTGATTTGTGGCTGAATTCAACGTGCGTTCCACACACCTGCCGGAATGCACAGAAATAAGTGGGACAGCTGTAATCGTGGCTATTAGTGATTACGTAATCGATGCACCCATAATCGTAATCCTGAAAATATCGTAAAAAAGATCATTAGAGTTTTTTTTTTTAAAGATAAACCTACACGCACGCCAAGTACAGTAATAGTTGCTACTTCTACTTTTTTTTAAAGCTCAATAATGTCAATGTAATTCAACAATTGTCTTTGTATTTATTCTGACTTCTAAACACATCTTAGAGAAAGTTGGTGCTGACTTTCCAGATGAAGATAAAACTTTCCCACAGACTAAATATGCCCCCTCTCTATTAAATACACATTTATATATCCAAAGTAATAACATCTGTTGTTTTCATACACACAGCAACACCTGACCCAGGAGAAGACCCGAAAGTGTCGAGGGCGAAGTTTTTCATCAGAGATGAATTCTTGGTATGGTCTGTTTTTCTCTGACATTATCTGTGTTGTCAAGATACAATTTTATAATGGCAAAGGCATTGACAAAGCTTGTGTAAGTCCTTGTGTAGGCCACATACATGAAGTGTTTGATGTTTTTACATAATTGATTTGTTTTTCAGTTTAATTTTGTATGCTAATTTATTTATTGTTTTGAATTTAATAAAGCGGTCCTGTTATGTCCCTTGGAAAAGTTTTGTTTTGGGGGTCTTCTAGAATTCAGGTTTTTTTCTTCTAGGTTTTCATGCTCAGTTGTTCAAAAAACACATTTTACATTATTGAAGCACCTCCCGGTCTGTCTCAAAGGCTTTTAGTTCTGGTCTTAATAAATCACCTCCTTCCAAAAAGTATAATGTGTTCTGATTGGTTGGCTGGACCAGTAACTATAACCTCTGTTCTGTAATGGAGGGAACAAGACATTGTGTTGATGAATAGACAGTAGAGATATGGTTTTTAGGTGAGAGTTCTAATGATATCTACAGCTTACAAGGTACAGCGAAATGGACACAGGCGAGCCTGAGCATGCTTTGTAATGCCACTTTGTAACTTTCCAGTGTAAGGTGGGGCACCTCCCTGACCCTATAGGGGTGGGAGCAAGCTCACATCTAATGTAGCCACAGGTGGTGGCTTTTCTCGAGCTCGAAGGGCCATACACACAAGTACCAGGCATGGTAACCAAGCTGTTGTGAAGATATGTTGATTATACACACATGACCTCTGAAGTGGGGATAAGCATTAGTGCAAGGAAAAAACACCCACCTGTTTGTAACACTGCAACCTTGGGCACTGCAGCCTTAGTGAAGACACAGGGAGACAGGAACAGGCTGAAGGGAAGAACCTTGTATTGGTATGCCCTCCCTTCTGTATCGCTTGCACTGCATGCTGAACCGGCCGAAAGAGTTTAGGCTGTATGTTCGGGGCAGAGATTGCCATACAAATCCTATCCAACAAATTTTTATTGGCCTTTGATATGACTGGGCTCTCAAATGTCTTGTTTCCTCCGTCAGGAAACAGTCTTACAAATGATGTGCAAATAATCTGCAAAAAAACAACATCAACAACATAATCTTTGCTAACAGGCTAGCAGAGGTTCTGGAATCCGTTCAGCCATGATATTTAAATTTCCAGAAGAAAAATCAGGAAAAGTCTAGGCATTTGGTGTAGTTCAGGAAAAGCGTTTTCTGTTAGAAAATAGAAACTTGATTTGGAGTAGACTTACAAGATAATGCAACTTCTTTGACTTTATTATTTGTGTTGTTGACCCAAATTTTGATCCTACATGCAGGTAATATTTATTTCTGCAGTCTTATACATGTCTAAAAGTACAAATGATTTTATGTACTGTATACTCATAAATAATATGAATTTTGAAAATAGTTTGATGTTTTAAACATAATACACTGAAGTATTAATACAATAATACACTGAATCTTGTAACTTGAAAGTTGTAACTTTACTTTAGCTGTGTGTGTGTGTGTGTGTGTGTGTGTGTGTGTGTGTGTGTGTATGTGTGAACCCACAGAAAATCAGCACAGCGAGTGGCACGGACAAGCACTACTGCTATCCCCATTTCACCTGTGCTGTGGACACTGAAAACATTCGCCGTGTGTTCAATGACTGTCGTGACATTATTCAGAGGATGCACCTGCGCCAGTATGAACTCTTGTGATTGGCTGCCTGGATCGGTCCCTCCTCCAGTCAACACTATTCCAGTCCCACATCACATGGGCTGTCTGAGAACTACTGAGAACTACAATCTTGTCATGTTTCTGTTTTCTGCTTTTTACTTTTTGCTCTTTTTATTTATATTATATATGTTCCTGAAATGGGATGTATAAGTGTGTGTGTGCAAATTAGCCATTTATATCACTCCCAGGTAATTCCTCTTTCTTTTTGTAGTTTTCAGCATTGGCTAGATTTAGGCATGGTTGCATTTGAACTAGCTGAAGAAACCTGTTCTTCACCCTGCGTCAGGGTGGTCTAACTTTGGGTTATTTGGAAGTACTTGACAAAGGATAAAGGGGTACGTGAAATGTTCAATGAAGCACTTTGCATCACTTTTCTAAAAAAGGCCAGAAGGTAAAACTCACAATGTAGCATCTGTAATTTATTACTTGCCACCTAAGTTTAGTTTAATTTTTTAATTAAAAGGACTTCAGGGCTAGACAGGAGTTTGTAACTAACTTCAGAGATCATAGAGTGTTGTTTAGGTGCAGGGACTTGTGGGATTTGTTGTACTCCACATCACTTGTTTAACAGACATCGGAAGCCATCTGTCTTGGAGTGAACCCACCGACTGGCCAGCCAATGTCTTTAGCACGGGCGTCACCCATTTGGGTGGTAGATATAAATATAAAGATAAACAATATATTTTTTGGGTTTTTTGTTATTCTAAAGAATGTGCAAGGTCACTCAATCTTGTACAGTACTGCGAAATGTTATTTTATATAACTC
Organism: Ambastaia sidthimunki; assembly: GCA_036877625.1. Classification (NCBI taxonomy): domain Eukaryota; kingdom Metazoa; phylum Chordata; class Actinopteri; order Cypriniformes; family Botiidae; genus Ambastaia; species Ambastaia sidthimunki. The sequence goes on from JAZGTK010005825.1 coordinate 4,468, forward strand.
CAACAAAAAATACAAAACTTTGACTTGTAAAAGCTCTTTGTGCCTTTGATTATGGCTGTACCTGTGAGGATAACGTGTGTGTAACCGGACAGCGCTGTACAGCTTGATGTCAGATCTTACAAGCAGCACAGTGTGCTGATGAAAAATGTCTCTGTAGAGGTTTTTCCTTCTTTGTAAAGCTTCAAAAAATCTTTTACTATAAAATAAAAAATCTACTATACAACTATACAAAAAATCATGTATACAATATGCAAATGTAACCACTTTTGTTCAGAAACTGCAAGTACAGTGCATCTTTAATTACTGTTTTTGTCCAAGGGAATCAGCTTTAAAATATGTTGGAAATCTTTTTAAATATACAATATTGCAACCTTTCATTGAGTATGACGCATATTTAGACACAGCATATGCAGACTGTATGTGGGGTGGAGCCAGTAAAAATGCATAGATATGTGTGACTGTATGCATGTGTGCATACATGTACACACACACACACAAAATGTTGTACATCATTGTTTTTTGTGTGCATTTATAAAAAGATTAAAATATATTCTATAAATATATATGTACAATTATTTATAATGTGTCTACATGTATACATTATTAATTATTAATGTTTAGAGTGGTTGTATGCGTAGCTTTGCAAACACAAAGGCGTCATTTAGAGGGATTGAGTAACTGAGACTTGATTTTTTTTTGCTGGAAGCCTAAAAAGCACCCTGAACACAGGCATTGTGACCTCACCTATGGGGCAATTTGTCATCATTTATTCACTCATGTTTTTAAACATGTACACTGTTTTTACTATGGAAAACAAGAATCTATGTAAAAAAACGCCATTGTATAATAAAAAGCATATAATGACAGTTCACAGTGGCCATGAACATCTGTCAAGCACTAAAAAGGACAAATACATTATCTTAAAAGTAGTTTATTCAATTTTTATGCTGTATCAGGCCAGTGCAGTAGAATTCAATTGAGATTGCTAATTAATTTCTTAATTTTAATTGAATTTTTACTGGGGTAGCAAACAGGATGCCGTATCGCAATTCAAATGTAAATGTAGGTAGAAGAAAAATGAATTGTTGATGAGATTGGAATAACTGCAGTAAATGTAGTTTGTAGTGTAGTGTAAACATTTCTCGATAAATAATTTATTATTATTTATACAATTTTAAAGTTATTAAACTTTTCTATAACAAGGTGGAACACTTCATTTCCCAAGAATGCCATTATCATTTGAACCTTGACAAAAAGTGGAATTCTCATGTAAAAATCTATGTTCATTCCAATTAAAACTCCAGTTCAACTTTCTGTGGGGTATTGCCAATCGAATTAAAATTTAAAGGGTGTCAATTCTGAAATACTAGATTTTGCACAATTTAAGTCTCAAGACTGCGTTGTATGAGGAACAGAACAAGTGTTTTCTGTGACGGTCTTCCCTTCTGCCAAACCCTAATCTGTGATTTGGCGGTTAACAACTTAAATTTTGGTCATACAAAACCATAACATCACTTGGATCACTTGACTTGGAACACACAGCATAAGTAAAATTTAATCTGTATATCTGTCATGAACTTAGACACTATGAGCTGTCATTGTATGGAAAAGGTCTACCCACTGAAAAATAATAGTATACAGATATAGAAAATGCAAGCAAAAAACTATTTTTTTGTTTAACAAACACAAATGTTAGCCATACACTCCTGAATTATTATTTTGAAGTTTAACTGCTATTTCATGAACATCATAACGCATCTTCATTGGACATGAATGCGTAAATATTGTTGTGTGAATTGTCCTGTGGTGTAAATGTTGGTAATATTCTGCAGCAGAGCGAAGACATTTTAGTTCATTATCTGGTGTCCTGTTTAATGCATTTACCATAACCCTAACACTTCTTTATTTGGTGCATAGATTGACACGTGCATTGTGTCCCATCTTTTTCACATACACAACAACAACTATTTTTCCACAAACATTATTTCCATATACATAGCAGACAAAGCCTTGATTCAGTCTTTCATTATTTAGACAGCGTCTTAAAATGTATCCACTTTTTTGACACACATATGTCAAACCTTCTAGACTGACTCTATTGAATTTCCTTGGTCATGATGGTCGTTGTGATGGAAGCCTGTCTTGCCAACAGCAATGAATGAATTTCTATGCTCAGTAGCTTTCCCTTGCCTAATGGCATTAAAGTATTGCGGATTAAAGTTGCATTAAAGTACTTATTGTGGAAACTATTTGCTTATATGGTGTATATACATGCAGGGCAGTGGCTTTTTGCATGTCAGGGCTCTCTGTGCACACTTGAACATGAGATTATCATCCTTAAATTAACTTAATTAGATTTCCTCCAACAACTCCAAGCAAAACTTCCCTCCTTAAACGTCTGTCTGCTCTTTTGTTGATGGATAATTAAGCTTCTGAAGTGGATCCTTAACCCTGGTCTCCCAGAACATGAAAGCCACCCCTTTACCTCAGGTCTACTGAGAAGTTCAAGTGGTTTTATTGTCATTACAACTATACACAGTACAGTACATAGTGCAATGAAATACCATTCCCCCAGACCAAGGTGCTACACAGAACAACCATGAGACAATATGGACGGGACACAGCTACACAGACTACATAAAGTGCATATACAAAAACGAGTGCAAACGTTCAGTGCAAACAACATTCAGTGCAAACATGAGTGCAAGACAACAGTAGCCCTACTTTATGGAACAGTGTATGTATATAATGTCCTGTACGTAAACATAGTGCTATGTGTGTAAACATAGCATAAGCATACAATGTAAACACGGATTATGTATACATTGTAAACACAGCATTTAAATAGAACCCCCATGTGCAAAAAGGAGGTTCGGATTACTCAATGCAGAATGTCTTTACTTGATTTCAGTCTTACATAACAAACAAAAGGGTAGTGGCAGTTCCAAGATAAATCATAAAGCTGGTCAAAAGATAATTGATTAATAATTCAGTTTTTCAATTTAATTCAGTTTTATTTATATAGCGCTTTTTACAATGTTACATTGCTTCAAAGCAGCTTTACACATAATACTAAGATATATTTAGAAATCAAAAAACAAATTAGAAAAAATTATCAGACATTCTACACAATACATGGTATTATTGCAAATATTAGGTGCAAATCTTATTGGACAAGAATATGAAGGATTTGCAATAACACCATGAAATACACACAATACACAAAAAATATATATACATAATAATGTAATGTAAATATACAATGTGACAATGAAAGACAACTAAGAAAGTAAGAAATAAAACAGTAGAGGCTATAGGACTATAATTATATTGTTATACTTTAGGATCAATAATACAATTTACAGAACCCTAAGCTAAGAATATGTCAGCAGTCTCCCAGTAAGCAAGCCAACAGGGCGACAGTGGCAAGGAACCAAAACTCCAGTGATGTATACATGGAGGGAGAAACCAGGCTTAACCGGGAGGGCCAGTTCTCCTCTGGCACGTTAAAGCTGCAATTTGGAACTTTCCTGGATATAAATGGGGTTCCAACCATATTAGAAATGTGGTTTTCAAAGGACAAATTGCTATCAAAAAGGACATCCAGATTCTTAGCTGATGTGGCAGGCTTTATAGAGCGTCCATCAAGGCTAAAACAGTATTTTAGATTCTGTTCCGTGTGGAGGATTTTGGTCCAATAATTAAAACTTTTGTTTTGTTTGAAATTAGTAGTAGAAAGTTGCTAGTCATCCAAGTTTTAATTTCAACTATACATTCTGTTAGTTAGATGAAGTTATTTGTCTCATTCGGCTTTGAAGAAATATATACAGCTTAGTATCATCAGCATAACAATGAAAATTAACTCCATGTCTCTTAATAATTGCTCCGAGAGGTAGCATGTACAGGATGAACAGTAAAGGCCGAAGCACTGAGCCCTGTGGCACTCCATACTGAACTTGTGATTTATATGACACCTTTTCATTCACAGCAACAAACTGGAATCAGTCAAATAAATATGATTTAAACCATGCCAGTGAGGTTCCATGTATGCCCACATAATTTCCAAGCCTATTTAACAGAATGCTATGGTCAATAGTGTCAAAGGCTGCACTAAGGTCTAGTAGAACCAGAAGAGGTATGCAGCCATGATCAGCCGACAAGAGCAAGTCATTTGTCACTCTGAGAAGAGCAGTCTCTGTACTATGATATGGTCTGAATCCTGACTGGAAATTCTTACAGATACAGTTTCGTTCTAGTAAAGAACGTGTGAAGACACCACTTTTTCAAGTATTTTGAAAATATAAGGTAAATTTGAGATGGGCCTTTAAGTTGTGTTTTTTTAATAAGAGGTCTGATAAACCGCCAGCTTGTAAGACCTAGGGACATACCCTAACACCAGTGATGAAATAATAATGATGTAGAGGGTCAATAACTATACATAATATATAACACATAATAAATACAGCTTAATCATATTAGGTAGGCTGACTGTACACAGCTCCATGAAACTGAAAAACAAACAAAATACAGGTGGCAAAAATTAACTAAAAGAGCAACAAGGTTAACAGTAGTTATTGCAGAAGTCTTATAGGAGCCCCTCTCTCAGGAATGACCCCTGACATTCCCCTGGTTACAGTTGGGATTCATACAATAGATCTAGTTCTAAGGGCTGGATCTAGTATGTCTCAGGTTGGCACCCAGGCCATAATTCTCCCAGTCTAGTAGATCGTCGACCTAACCACAGACTCAACGTGAATCTAATATTTTACACACTGTGTATACTGGCTGCCCACCAATGGTCTGGGGTACTGGCAGTGGCTTTGTTCTGATTGGCCTGTCTCTGCTGCCATTGTGGTGCTTTTACTAGAGCTGCATATGCTCTTAACCAGGCCTGATGACACTTCCAGACCAGCTGGGCTGCAGCTGGCACCTGGACCGCCAGGTTTTGGAAAAAAAGATGGTGGAAAACTAAATTAACAATCGAATGGAGATATGCCCATGGACGAGTGCCCACATCACAAACTCAGCCCACATCAGACAAGAGCTCTAGGTGTTTTGATTATTTGAAGCCAAGCACCTAAGGGTCTTCTCAATTTCCCAATTGACCCTTGCTTTCTAACTATTAGACCAAGGATGAAACCCCAAGGACAAAACGATTGAAGGCTCCAATAAGGTGACCAAAGGCCTTTTAAAACCAGGAAGTAAACCATGACCTCTTCTGATGATAAGCTTTAGAGAATCTATCCACTACCACCAAGATGACTCCAACCTTGTGCTTTAGAAATTTAGAAATGATTTAGTGTTCCTATAATTTAGAAATGATTTAGTGTTCCTATAGCTCAACTGGTAGAGCATTGCGTTAGCAGCGCAAATGGTGTGGGTTTGATCCCAGGGAATACAAGTACTGATAAATGTATACCTTGAATTCACTATATGTCGCTTTGGATAAAAGCGTCTGCTAAATGAATAAATGTAAATGTAAAGCCCAGTAGGTCTAAGGACATGTGAGACCAAAGACATCTTGGGATAGGTAATGGATGCAGCTGGCTTTGAGGTAAGGTTTTAGGTGCTTTATTTTAAGCCTATACAGAACAGCCAGAAACAAATGTTCTGACATCTTTTTGCTCTGACATACTGGGCCACCAAATCCATGTCTGAAGACACTTTAAAGTCCTTGTAACTCCAGATGCCCCCCATGGCAACACCTCTGACCATATAGCATTAGGAACAAAAGGCAGTCCAGGAATTGTTACCTGGGTCTGGCTGCTGTTGGGCCTTCCAATCCCCACTGGACTCCTGCCACCACTTTGGAGCTGGCTTGTCCTCCACTTCTGGCGTATCAAAATTAAGAGGGCACTGGTCTTAAAATTAGAGCACCCAACAGGGTTGGTGTGGATTCAATCATCGTAGAACATGATTGAGGGGCCTACCATCCAATGCAGTAATATTTAGAGCAGGTTGGAGAGTGATGGGCTGAATCTTTGCAGCCAATGTGGAATTCATGAAACATGAAAATTCATGCAGAGTCTATAAAGGCCATGAGTTTATGTAGTTTGCTCCCTAAGAAAAGATAACCATCAAAAGATCCAAAAAATCTGAGATAGGCAGAGTCTGAGTTTTTAAGGCCTTTCTGTAATTTAAAACATTCTCTTTCCATGCTGTACTGAAAACCTGTAATTTTTTTTCCTTCCAGTTACGCTTGTCTGGGGTACTCTGTGTAGAGTGTGAGTATGTTTGTTATATCACTGGGTTGGGCTACTGTTTCATTATCAAGGTTTTCAAAATTATTTGTTATTCTAAGGGATTGTCCTCACCGCACATGTCCTTAGCGGTGAGTTGTCACCGCTAAGGTTTGATGTTAACTGAAAGTATAAATGAGTGACGTTAATGGGTTAAGTAATGTGTTTATACCTGCTGTACTTACCTACATTTAAGAAGTCCAAGGGAAGCGGTGGAGTCTAGCCTATAAAAGAGAAGGCCGGACTCAAACCAGTTGCTTGTTAACCAAGTCAGAGCGAGAGTGCAACTGTGGTGCCTTGAGCGAACTTCCAACCCAACTGTATGTGACCCAATCTGGCAAAATGAGTCGAATGTCACAAATCTCAAAATTGAGATTTTGGTATCATTGGAAAGAGGAGACCATAAGCTTTAAAATGATCCTAGTCAAAACCATACCTTGAATGGTTTTAAAGATATACCCATTTGAATTATGGTCGTCTACCCTCTTTTTCAAATTGAAAACCTGAGAAAATTGCGTTTAAAGTTTTTTGCCTGTTTTTTGTTGATATCTTTCAAAATCCATTCCATTTAAATGTATAAACTATTTATTTTACAGCTTAATTTGACCAAAGACATTTGTATATATATATAAATGATATTAAACCAGGCACAAAAAAAAAAGCCTTTAAAGATTTATATTGTAAAAATCAACACATTTCTACTGGAAATCATTGCTAACAAGCAAAATAACTATTCAGGGTCTTGATAATAACACTATACAACATCCCAAGTACATTACAATTGTTAATTCAATAACACAATAGTCATATAAGGCCTTCATTTGTAGAGAACCAGACATAAACAGATGAACTTGCCACTGGAAAGTAGGCCTAGGTCTGCCCATTGTCCACATTTTGTCATAAAGTAATCCTATTAGATGGAAAATAATTCACTTTAATGTCCTGCCAATATAGTCATTTGATTAGAAGATTTATTATCTTTGATTTACTTCTGTCATTAGAAACGTTTCAACTTTTCTAACATAAGTTTCCATATACGCGTAGAAGTGTACGCACTCCTCCGGTATTTGTTTGTTTCGCATAGACCGCACTCGAGCAACAGGCTGCTGCAAAACCCCTGATTCTCTGGATCTATTTGTATTGTCAGCTCTGACCCAGCACAATTCGGACAAACTAAACCATCCATGAGTTCATTCATTCAGGCAACATGGACAAGCAGCCGCTGCTGTGTGGCATGCGTTTCATGACTATCTATACCCCTCTGGTTTCTCATTGACAGCTTGCATTCAGAAGTGCTTTCCGGATATTTCACAGGATAATACATAAACTTTTCTCCGTTTGCATTCCTTTGCAATTGACAACTATTGTCTTCTCTTTATTGTTTTATATTATGCGACATTGCATTCATTCATTCGCAAATGATCTCACGGAAAGCTAACCAGGATGTGTCAAAGCATACCACGTGATGCGTCTGAACGAATCACGTTATTAGAAAACAACACAAGCCAATGAGATTACGCTCTTAGCTTTAAATACCCCTTTAAACTTTCACGATTTGTTGCTTTTAGAAAGGAAATGCCCTTATTTGGATTGCATAGCATTGTGTGGGAGACAGAGAGCTTTCCAACGATACCAGTCATGAATGGCTTCAAAGAACAGCCGATATATTGCACTTTGCGTTAAAATGCCAACTTTTGGCCAAAATTAGGAGTAATCTTACGTAGCGAGCAGACAAAATGTGATGAAATAAACACATAATTGTATAATTTGGACATTTTCTTCATGGTAGTTTGAAAGATTACATGTTAAGGAAGTGAAATTGCCCAAAATCTCAAAATTGACCACTGCATGAAAAATATATGATTTTGCCTGCCGTGTCTCGCCTTAAAATGGAACGCTGTGATTTCCTTTATATATACGTGTACTTGTATATACTTTTGCCTAGACTTGTTCTTCTTTATTTTGCTGTTGTTTTGTCGTTATTTTGTTTCTTTGGTACTTTGGTTTTTTTTTTTGTGTTGTTGTTGTGCACCTGTACATATACTCCACCAGTGGACTGTAAATGTTTTGTCACTGTAAATACATTTCACTTTGCACTAAAGTGCTATTGTGGGCTGAGCCATCATTTTACACCTTTTCGAACATTTACCACGTCCCTAAGCGAGTGGTGGTTCTCGCTTTCTCACATATGGTGGCAGAGGTGGGATGGCAACCCGCAAGACAGCGCCAAAAGGGGAAAAACCCAGGACGGGTTTGCAGTCCCAGGTGAAGGCGATGACTGAGGAGGACGTGGCCTGGGATTCAATGGAGTCCACGGAGGAAGAGGCAGCTGCAAAGCTTCCTGAAGCCTCATCAAAGGCCAGTTCACCACAAACCAAGCCCATCACATCCAGTGCAACGTCTGGAGAAGGAATGGTCCCTCTGTTGCGCAAATTTCTGGATGCGCAAGAGCAGAGGAAAGAGAGATATCTGCGGGAGCTCTGTGGTGTTCAGGAGTCCATCTTACAGTCTCACGAGATGTACCAACACGTGACCTAGACTCCATGAATGTTCCTGCACCAAGCCAGCCAATACAGTGGTCTGAACCAAAAATGCCAACTTTCCAGCAGGGGGAAGACATGGAAAGCTATCTTTGGTGGTTCGAGCGGATGGCCAGGACCTGGAGGTGGCCGGAGCTATTGACTTGTCCCATTGCTGATAGGGCACTGGAGGCATACCTAGCGATGGACGAGGAGCAGGCGGAGGTTTATGCTGATCTAAAGGAAGCACTGTTGGAGAAATTTAACATCTTATCAGAGACCTTCCGCCAGGTCAGCATCCTCTGTTCCAGCGGGTGAGTCACCAACAGAAACCTACCATCGCTTAAGGAATCTGTATTGACCATGGGTACGTCCTGAGGAAAACTCTGAGGAGATCGGTGAGGCTATTATCCTGGAGCAACTTCTTCGTGTGCTTCCTTTTGACACTCGCACATGGGTACAGGAGCATGAGCCGGCGACTGGCCTGGCGGCTGCAAAGCTGGCTCAACAGTACATGAACACTCACCGTTGAGGCCTACGCATTCAACCACCTAGAGGTACTGTACGCACTGTTTCTGATAGCTCTGGGGCTGAGAGAAGTCATGCTGATCGTACAAACAATGTACAAAAAAACAACTGTGGGCGAGGGATTAATTTGCTTTTATTGCCAACAGCCAGGACACAAAGCATCAGTGTGTCCTGTGCAAAAAGCAAAACTGACTGGATTTTGTTATGTTCCCAGAGAGGAAGACAATGTAAAAAACTCTGTTGAGGAGAGTCAAAATGTGTGCAATGTAACAATTAATGGACATTCTTTGCAAGCTCTTTTGGACACTGGAAGTTCTCTCTCTCTGTTGAAACCATGTTTTGTGTCAAATGTCAATTATGTGAACATCACTGCTGTTCAGCGTGTACATTGGGATGTAAGGCAGTATCCCCGAGCTGAAGTGATTGTTGAAGTGTAAGATCAATTGTGTTTGTTAAATGTTGCCATAGTTGACAACCAGCTGATATGATTCTGGATCGAGACTGATGAACTGTTACAAACCACCAAAGATTCTAAAACTGTTACTCTGTCTGCCACTGATAATGTGTCATGTCCTGTTGTCACTCTGGCACAAGCCAAGGCAGGTCTGCCAGACTTAGACAGTAGTTTGTTGCAGGGCGGGACTAAGGGCCCTAGAAAGTCACACCGGCAGCGGTGGTTAGAGAAGTACCTGGGTACCCCAGCCTCTAAGACTTCTGTGGATGGTCTTGATGTTAGTGGCTGGAGGATCCTGGAGGACATTTCAGAATTACAAAGGGAGGATGAGTCTTTAAAATCACTCTTTGAGAAGGCTGAGTGTGAAAATGCAACTAACCTGTGCAATGAAAAGTATGACATTTATTAATTTGGCAGACACTTTTATCCAAAGTATGAGTGTTGTATTTGCAAGCAAATGATGTGACACGTTTAGTTGTTCCAACCTGCTGCCATCAAATTGTTCTACATTTAGCACACACTGTCCCCTGGGCTGGCCACCTTGGCCAGCAGAAAACATATGCATGCATTAGTTCACGCTTTCACTGGCCCACACTATACACTGATGTACAGACATATTGCAGTATATGTGCCATCTGTCAAAAGACCAGTGTTGTTTCTCAGTGGAGTAAAGCACCCCTACATCTTCTCCCTGTGATCTCTGCTCCTTTTAGACGCATTGCCATGGACATTGTAGGCCCACTTGAAAGAAGTAGTATGGGACATCGGTACATTCTGGTGGTTAGTGAGTACACTACAAGATATCCAGAAGCCTTCCCACTTCAATCCATTACCACACCTAAAATCATCCATGCCCTCATCCAACTTTTTTCCAGAGTAGGCATCCCAGAGGAGATCCTGACAAACCAGGGAACCAGCTTTACCTCACGGCTAATGGGGCAGCTGAACCGTCAGCTGGGCATCACCGGCATCAAAACGAGTCCTTATCATCCACAGACGAATGGACTGGTGGAGAGATTTAAGCAAACCCTGAAGAACCCTGAAGTAAGTTCGTTGCAGACACAGGACGTGATTGAGACAAATGGTTGCCTTTTGTACTTTTTGCATATAGAGAAGTACCTCAAGCCTTAACTGGTTTCTCACCATTCAAACTCCTCTATGGCTGGCAAGTCCAGGGGCCGTTGGAAGTGCTAAGGAAGGGCTGGTAGGACCCTGCATCCAGAACCGAGGAGAAAGGTTTAGTGCAGTATGTGCTTAAGATGAGGTACCGACTTGAGCGGTACCAGGAACAGGCAAGAGAAAACCTGCAAGGGGCACAAAGAGCTCAAAAATGATGGTTCGACCAGCATGCAAGACTTTTTCAGACAAGTTCCAGCCAGGGCAGAAAGTGCTGCTTCTGTTACCAATATCATCAAGCAAACTGTTGGCCAAGTGGCAAGGACCATACACGGTGGTCCGCAAGATGGGCCCAGAGATCCACCACCCTGACAAAGGGAAAGCCAAACAGACTTGCCATATAAACTTACTAAAGAAGTGAAAAGAGTCGGCCGGTAAGGCAACAGAGATGCTTCTGGTACGGAAGGTGGAGGATGTGGAGGATGATGGTTCAGAGGCAACACTTCTGGTACGGAAGGTGGAGGATGATGGTTCAGAGGCAAGAGCTCAGAGACAGCCATCAGTGATGAGCTTGGATCACCTGGATGATGTGAAAAAGGAAGAGCTACAACATCTCATGAACCAGTTTCCTGTTTTGTTTTGCCAGAGGCCTGGGCGGACCAAAATGATCCAACACCCCATACACCTGACCGACCCGACACCCTCAAGACAACGACCTTACCGTGTACCTGAAAGGTTGGTTGGACCTCTAAAGGAGGAGATCAAGATGATGAAAGAACTAGAAGTAATAGAACCCTCAGTGAGTAAATGGAGCAGTCCCATGGTAATCATCCCGAAGAAGGATGGGACCCTGCGTGTCTGCATCGACTTTCGTAGACTGAATGCACAATCAAAGTTTGATGCCTACCCAATGCTGCGTGTGGATGATCTGTTGGAGAAAATAGGCCCAGTTTATCACCACCTTGGATCTGTGCAAGAGTTACTGGCAGGTGCCCCTCGATCCAGCTTCTAGACCATACACAGTGTTTCAGACTCCACTGGGGCCATATCAGTTCACTGTCCTTCCTTTTGGCCTGCACGGGGCACCTGCCACATTTCAGAGGCTAATGGATCAAGTCCTCCAGGGCTGTGAAGAATGGTCTGCTGCTTATCTGGATGATGTTGTAATCCACAGTAACTCCTGGCCTGAGCATCTCCAACATGTGTCGCAGACCTTGGAGAAGATACAAGCAGCAGGATTGACACCGAACATAAGCAAATGTGAGTGGGTGCGTCAGGAAGCTAGTTACCTTGGATATCATGTGGGCAATGACCAGCTGCGACCACAAGTGGACAAGGTGGAAGCATTTCGGTGGAGACCAAGACCCAGAACAAAGAAGAAAGTGAGGTCTTTTCTATGGTTAGTGGGCTGGTACAGAAGATTTGTGCAGAATTTTGCCTCGATTGCAGTGCCCCTGACAAACTTACTAAATAAATCAGTAAGCAATCCAATTCCCTGGACTGAGGACTGTGAAACAGCATTCAACACTCTAAAGGAAAAGATGTGTTCCAGCCCAGTCCTACAGAGTCCTACAGAGAACCGTTCTCATAACGGTTACTGGTGCAAGTGGATGCCTCTGCGACAGGACTTGGAGGAAGTGCAGTAGAAACGGAGTGTCTCGCCATCAAGTGGGCCCTTGACAGCCTACGGTATTACCTCCTCGGACGAGAGTTTGATCTTAAAACCGAGCACAGAGCACTGACCTGGATCCAAACTATGAAAGATCATAATGCCAGAGTTACAAGGTGGTACCTAGCCCTGCAACCTTACAACTTCAAAATACGACATCGACCTGGCAAGCAGAATGTGGTCGTCGACTACGTGTCCCAGTTACTGGCCAGTGCGTTGCTTGGAGAGGGGGAAGGTAATGTGATAAAGATGATTTAGTTGTCACTGCTGGGCAACACTGGCACACACACAGATATACTCATCCATGCTCATTTCCCCTCCCACTGTTTCTGCAGTCGGAGGCGCGGGTGCACATGCAATTCCGATGGCACACGGACATGTTGAACATTACTCCTTCCCCTTCCATCAGTATTCATAACCCCGGACATTTCACACTGCACATTGTTTGATGTATTGTCTTTTTTTTGGTGTGTTTAACCAGGCGTGCGATGGTTGGCGCTCCGGTGTGAGACGCAGAGTCGGCCAAACAAATGATCGGGCAGCACATGATCAGATTCAGGGCAGTCATTGCTTCTGTCTTTTTAAAATGCTTTATCTTTGATGTTTTGACAGACTTTATAAATGGAAAAATTATAAAATCTTTTAATTAAGGTGATTTACAGATAGTTGATGGTTCGTGCAGATGTGTTGATTTGTGACACTGCCATTCTGTTACTTTTTCTATCTTTCCTGCTTTTTTTATGTCATGTTGATTGTATTGTTTGTCTGTAGTTAGTTTTTGTCTGTCTTAGTGTAGTTAATAAACTGTTTTGTATTAACTTGTGATTGCTTCTGTGTTTAAATGCTCACAAACGAACGTCACTTAAACTTGTTGATCTTGGTACATGCTCTGAAGTAGCACTGTATATCAGTAAAAAGTTTATTTTCTAAAGGCCACAGGAAATGACATTAGAGTTAAGGTACAATTATGAATGTTTCGCTGGACGAATGCATTAATTGTTATTATTAATTCTGCTTAAAACATATATATACATCTTACAATAATTAGTATAATTGATTACAGGTAATTATACTTATTATTCCCTTTTGAGCTAAAGCTTAAATTCCCTCGTTTCAGCAGGAAGAACGATAGTGTTTTAAATAACGCTTTCCAACCCGGCAGATACGCTACAATGCAATTACATTTGTCGAATAATAATAATACCTTTTATTTATAGGCACCTTTTAAGACACTCAAGGACACCATAAAATATAAAGCAAAACAATAAAATACAATGCATAGAAAAGACCAACATTATAACAACACATCAAGCAAGCAAATCATTAAAAGCTATTCTAAACAAATATGTTTTTATCTGAGCTTTAAAATGGGAAATTGAATCCAGTTGGCGAATGTGCAAAGGTAAAGAATTCCATAAGTTTGGCATTGCATAACTAAAAGCCCTACCACCAAAGGAAGTCAGCTTAAAGTTTGGAACAGACAATAAGTATCAGGGACGGGACTCGAACACAGTAATGAAACGCACAAGTGCAGTGCCACAGATGATTTATTAATCAAAACGAAAAACGGAACTTAATGCGGTGAAGGGCAAGTAACAAGAATAAAACGTTATCAAAAACAGACAATAAAACCACAGGGAATGATCCCAGAATAGAAAACTAAAAATAATGAAACTTACAGACGGTGAACAGACTAAACATACACGAAACTCGACATGACTGGACTAGGCAAGACAACACGAGAACACAGCACGAGAACATCAGGTGAGTAGCGAAAACGGAACGCCCGGACTGGACTTGGTGCCGGGCTCTGGAACGCCCGGACTGGACTTCGCGCCGGGCTCTGGCTGACTCAGAAGGACCTAAACAGGAGATACTGGTGAATCATGACACTGTGGGGGTGAGTCACTGGGAATGCGTCCGAACAAAAATGTGAACTCCTCCACAAAGGCAGCATAGGACTGGCAGCAGGGGGCTTCAGCCATCCAGAGAGCTGTTGCCCAGGTGACAGCCTTGCCAGTAAGTAGAAGGATGGTGTAGGCCAGCTTTTGAGTGTCAGTTTGAAACCCCCAGGGCTGGAGCTCAAAGACACGGGAGCAGTCTGCAAGAAAAGCCCGACACGTGCGCGGATCCCTGTTGAAGGGCTTGGAGGTTGCCACGGCGACTTCAGCATTTAGCGCTTATGGGTTCATTCTTGGCTGCGACATTCTGTCAGGGACAGGACTCAAACTCAGGTCTCTAGCGTGGGTGGCGAGGGGGCAGAACCCAGTAATGAAACGCACAAGTGCAGTGCCACAAATGATTTATTAATCAAAACGAAAAACAGAACTTAACACGGTGAAGGGCAAGTAAACAAAGTAACAAGAATAAAACGCTATCAAAAACAGACAACAAAACCACAGGGAATGATCCCAGAATAGAAAACTAAAAATAATGAAACTTACAGACGGTGAACAGACTAAACATACACAAAACTCGACATGACTGGACTAGGCAAGACAACACGAGAACACAGCACGAGAACATCAGGTGAGTAGCGAAAAACCAGGAGTATACAAACATCAAATCAGATAAATGTTGCGGCGCTGATCCGAAGATCAAAAATAGACAGGACAATCAGGACAAAAAGAGAATTACAGTAATCAATCCGAGATGTGACCAATGCATAAATAAGCACTTCAGTACTATGTTGCGAAAGTGAAGAGCGAAGTCTAGCAATGTTACGTAAATGAAAAAAATGCAGAATTTAAAATATTACTAATATGAGAACCAAATGAAAGCAAACCATCCAGTATAACCCCAAGACTTTTCACCTGGTTGGAGAAATTGACTGGGCAATTATCAATAAACAAGTTAAAGGATTGAGTTTTAGATAAAGCAGACCTTGACCCCACAAGAAGGGCTTCAGTTTTATTGGTATTTACCTTTAAGAAATTATTAATCATCCATATATTAATGTCCTACATTAGGGAGGTCAAAAGGTGGTTGAGAAACATTAGGTCATGTAGCACCGACCCCTGTGGAACGCCATGAGTAACTGAGACAGGATCTGAATGTGTATTCTTAATCTGCATAAACTGTTTTCTGTCACTTAAAGTAGATGAAAACCAAAGAAGCCTTTATTAGCTACTCCAATGGAAGCCAGCCGTTCCAATAGTACTGAATGACTAATAGTATTAAAGGCAGCACTGATATCTAAAGGAATAAGAATAGACAAAAGACCAGAATCAGCAGCCAGGAGAAGATCATTTGTTACCTTACCAACTGCTGTTTCTGTACTATGTTTGGGTCGAAAACCTGACTGAAAATGCTCAGAAATGTCATTACTTTGCAGATGTGATTCAAGTTGAGCTGCTACTGTTCTTTCAAGTATTTTTGAAATTAAAGGGAGATTAGAAATAGGCCTGTAATTATTTAAATTATTAGGATCAACACCAGTGTTTTTAGGAATTGGAGTGATAGAAGCCAGTAGCATTTAATAATGAAGAACACACTATAGCTGTGATAATAGGAGACAGTATAGATAGAAGACTTAACTAAAACAGTAGGTAAGGGATCAAGTGAACAGGTAGAAGTCTTAGACTTCATGATCAGCTTAGTAATATAATTGACTGAAGGCAGCTCAAAATTAGAGAAAATACTTGCAGACCAGCAAATATGATTATGTCCATTTTGATAGTCACTAGACATTAAAACAGAGTTAGGTAATTCTTGATGTATACTGTCAGAGTTTAGAGTTTAAAAAGTTAGAATAAGAAACGCATTGAGTGGGAGAAAGTGAAACAGTATCATGAGGTTTCAACAGTTTGTTAATAGTACTGAACAAAGTCCTTGAATTAGACTGTCCATTAACAATAATGTTTGAATAAAACAATGATTTTGCTCTGTCCAATGCAGCCTTTTAGGAGACCAGATGCTCAGAATACATTTGTTTATGAATTTCAAGTCCAGTGTTTTTGCATAATCTCTCCAATCGACGACTTAAGGCCTTTTGGTGGCAAAGTTCAGGAGTATACCGAGTTAACAAAAGATACAACGCGAGTTCTCAAAGGAGCCACAGTGTCAAGTATTTGGGACAGACTGTTGTTGTCTTATAGAAGTGTACCAAATCAGATGTAGAGGTAGAAAAACAGCACTGGTTAACCCTTTGAGGTCGCAGACCATGTTGTACACTGTTGTAAACTGTTGTAAACACCCATAACCCACAGTACAAAGTTTTTGTACTAGAAACATATAAGTAACACCGCTAGAAACCTTAAATCTTCTAGTTTTCAAATATATATGTTTAAAATATAAATTATCTGTAGCGCTTTGAAAAGAGAATTTTAAAAAGTCTTATCATTTTAAGTTAATAAATTAATAAACGTAGTCGTACAGGCAAGGGTCAAAACCAGCAAACGGGAATATTAGGGAAATCCAGAAAATAACAGGCAAGGTCCAGGCAAGGGGTCCAGGCAAGGGGTCAGGGCAGGCAGCAAACAACAGAGTAATCCAATAACAAGCAAAGGGGTCAAAAGGCAGGCAGCAATAAATCCACAAACGAGAGACAGTCCAGGTAATACACAATAATCCAATCCACAGTAGAAACGCTCAGAAATGCAAACACTAAGGAATGGCAAGACTTCGCAATGAACATGAGTTTGTTGAGAGTATTTAAACAGTTCTTAATGAGAGGGATGGCCGCCACCTGTGAGGGGTGCGGCCCAGGTACGGGGCTTATGGGAATTGTAGTTCTTAATATTCGGGAGATGGCTCCCGCTGACGGCCACTAGAGGGAGC
>JAZGTK010005826.1:0-21770 GCA_036877625.1 Ambastaia sidthimunki
CCCAATACCATCCCAACAGGGAAGCATCATCACAATGATGGGGCTGATAGAAAAAAAGAGTTAAAATTCATTGCTGTAAATTAACTTGTTTTAAACAGCTTTTCACAGTTACTTTCTTAAACTAAATATGCAACAACCTGAGAAAAAGGTGATGATGTGATTGAAAAGACTAAATTTAAGGATATGCTGACACTGTGTACAGATCCACAAATCAAATGCCAATACATGAAGGTTCAGGAAGTGCTAATAAGTCTACTTCATGTTGAAACCAATGAAGTTTGGAATGCTTCCTTGAGGGCAAAAGCTTGGTCAGGGGGATATGACCTCATTACTAATGGCTTTTATAGATGGTCGCTGTATATAGATGGGATAACCTGCCTGAAGGACAAGCAACTCAACAGCAATTCATCAATTAGATCTTTATGGTGGAGTGTCCATATTAAAAGTAAAAAGGCATATGGCAGTCTGCCTCAAGTTGACCAAATGGGATTTAAATGTCATTCAGAGCATAAATTCCATGAACTTCTAAATGGCAAATCTGGGCAGATACAAGTACGGGAGAGTGGGTTAAGTTGTGCCACTTCTAAGTTATCCTCTAGTTAAGAAGAAAGGAGCACTTCACAATCAAAACAAAATTCTGAGAAATTTCTAAATGTTCTTGGCTGAAATGGTCAAAGCCTGGAGCTCACTGAAAATAGAGGCATTAAGGTTTTCTTTTGTTAAACCATTAGATTGCCTTGGTACAGCAAATTCCAATATATATGTAATGTATTAATTAATGTAATTAATTACTTTCTCAAGGGGTACTTAATTAATAAATAATTTGATCGATAATGTATCAGGCTGACAAAAATGTTTGAAATCCCCAGACTTACAGGTAGGGAGACTTATGAAGCTTATGGGCTTGTATTAAACTTATAGGATTTAGAGTCAATATTACAGAATTCCATTTTTTATTTTATGTTTTTGTTTTTGTATATTTTTTAGAATAGCAACCAACACCTCCCCATGTAACGTATGCTTCACATGACCCCAGAATATCAGTCCAAATATTTGCTCCTGTGGTATATCTGTTTTCAAAACACTTTCTCATCACTAGTGCAGAGTGTGATATGTATGCAGTTTTTGATGAGTGTGTGTTTCAGGGTGCTGTGTGTTTTGTCTGTGTGCAGTAACGGTCAGTGATCGCAGCAGGCGGCGGTGCTGATGTGCTGCTGAAAGTATAAAGTGGCCACTGAGCTATGGCACCCAATTTATCACTCTGTTGCTCACAGATTTGGCTACGTTTCTGGCCCTAAGACTGGAGGGGTAACGTCTCTGGGGTTCACCCAGATTAGACCTGCTGCACACCATAGATGCTTTTATTTTACATAGATATTCTGATTGACAAGGGGGCTGATTTCATTAAACTGAGTGTTTTATCTGTTCAGTCTTCCTGTAGGTGCTAAAGTGGGTTCTTTAATTAAAAAGGAGTGTCCATTTGATGCTTGGTGTTGTGAACATGGCAGATTTCATTACTGCAATACAATCCAAATTTTAATATTTTAATATACACTGTGTTGATGATTGTAAAGTTTTTAAATAATGCATTATTAGGACTGTTCTAGGACTGTGTACTATCATTTCAGAGTTGGGGGGCTCAAACCACTTACTGTTGATGTGTGCTCAACACAATTATGAAAACCTTAAAAACCCTTGAGCAAAGATGGCAGGTTTCAAGTTGTGTTCTTTAGGACTGGGCCCTATGCCAACTGGAAAACTGATTTTGAGATGGGAATCTTATTGATAGCTTTTTCCAGGTTTTCAGGCCACAACGATTTGGAATAGTTGTTGCAAGAGTGCTACTTACATCTGCAGCTCTCACACAACACGGCACAAGGAAATCTTACTCCAAAGGCTCCATCGAGTTATCTGGAGCCTGTTGACAGTACCTCCTCTTCCGTGTTCGACAGTTTGTAGGGCCCCAGAGGGACCCAGACAGACCTGAGGCCTGCTATCTCTCGCTCTCATCTGCCGCCTCTAATCTGCACGTTTGTTCGACAAATTCCCCAGCTTACTAGTGGCTTAATTAGAAACTCGTCTCTCAGTGCCACTTAGAAACAAATGAGATGCAAATGGAAGCACCTTGTGACTCAGAGGAGCATCTTCCAGGGAAGAGAACATGCTGTTTGGGGACTTTGTGAATTTCTTCGATATTTTCCCCGCTATCCTTTCTTGCGCAGTAAAGTTTGTGTATTAAATAGCTCTCTTGAGGATTTTTCAAGCAAATGGTGTTCGTACAGAGTGTAGCTTGTAGTCATGTGTGATTGTTTAAAAAAACGAAATAATTATCTGTGTGCTAATGCTAGGGTTAAAAAGCCCTGCATGGTGTGCATGATTAAGGTCAAGTCTGTGGTCTTTTACCGTTAGCCTGATAGTAATTTTGAAAGGGCTTAATGTGATGATCCTCTGCTCATCCTGATGCATCTTAAAGATACTTTGAGATTCTTAATGGCATTTTAGAAAGCTGAAACCATTTTTATGCACAATATAAGTTCATACTAAGCTGCCTTTGCTATGCAATGTTTAAATTGTGCAATAGGCTTTTCACACTTTTTGCCCTATCAGAAGCAGATTAAAAAGCCTCTCTTCATAATATGGTAATGACTTGTGGTCAATTTCCACAGTGTTCACTGCAAATAGGAGTACCAAAGTAATAGTGTTTTTTCAAGACCTAGGGTGTCCCAGTTGTTATTGTTGTCATTCAGAAGGGTGCTCGTGAGCGCCCCCTATGTAATAGTGCTTGCAGGTGCACTCTTTGGTTCAGTCTGCATGAATGTGGACAACAGACCTTAATTTGACACTCTTGTGTCATCACACTGTTCAAGTGTGGCCTGCATGGATTGAGTAACATTTGTTACTAAATGCAGAACTTGAATTATGGTCTCAGCACATAAGTCAGAGTTTTCATTGGAGATTATCTGTATTAATTTCTTAGTGTGTGGGCATGCACTGTCTCTCCTTACTGTTTACAATTGCCCTTGTCGTTAAGATGATGAGAAACTTATGCTTAGGAATTTGACTTTTTGTTTGGCATAAACACAAAGAAAAATAAGTTTTAGTCAAGTCAGGATGAATCTGTGTTTACAGCTAGTGATCATTTTGGAAAAAGAAGTAAAGATTGTCTAATTCTTTAAATGGTTAGTTCACCCACAAATAAACACAATGTATATATATAGGTGTAGCTATAATTTTCTCACCCTTATGGAACTAATGACATGACTCTTTATAGAACACTAAAGGAGATCCTGCTTAGTCAGAATTTCTCTTTTATATAAGGATATAATGAAAGTGAATAGGGACAGGCTCTTTCACAATTCAGACATGTCAAAAATAAATAAAGCACCGAAGCACCAAATAAATTAAGGAATAAACTGAAATTAAATGCATAATTT
Source organism: Ambastaia sidthimunki (assembly GCA_036877625.1). Taxonomy (NCBI): domain Eukaryota; kingdom Metazoa; phylum Chordata; class Actinopteri; order Cypriniformes; family Botiidae; genus Ambastaia; species Ambastaia sidthimunki. The sequence continues at coordinate 3,435 of JAZGTK010005826.1, forward strand.
GCTTAAAATTATCTATCTATTATCTAAATTATCTACTGAAGCTTTTAAATTTTATTGATGTATATTTAAAACATGGCATATCAAGATGTCTCATACCTGCTTTGACATCAGTGATCCTTAATGGTTTTGTAAATGGTTTCTAGCTTTAGAAAACTCAAAAGGTTGTATAGAAAGTTGTTTGGTAGATATTGTGATGCTTTTGGTGCGTTTTGTCCTTTTCGGATCTTGAGCAGTGTGAACATTCTGCCTGAATTCTCCTTTTGTGTTTCATAGAAGAAAGCAAGTCGTACAGGTTAAGAATGTCATAAAGGTGAATAAATGATGTCAGTGTTCATTTTTTGTATTTTAAGCACTTAAAAAGTAACTCAGGGTTTGTGGGAAGCTTGAGCCATCTTGATCTGCCAAGCGCTCAATGTCCTGGTAGGAGATTATGAAATTTTCTTTACTCCTTTTCAACCTTCTGAGCTCAGCAGTTGAGATTGATGCAGGCACAGCCTGTGACAACAAACACATGCAGATATATATTTAAAAGCTGTGACATTCACACATGAAAGAAACATTTTACTGGGTCTGTAAACAGGAGAAGCTGAGCTGAAGTTCAATAAAGTTCAAAGTAAACACGCTTTGATGACAGCCTCAAAATTCAAGCCACAATTGCATTGGATGTACTTTGTCAAGTGCACTTGTTTAATGTCTTTTTAAAACCTTAATGATGATGGTTGTTTTGTTAGGAAGTAAAAAGTGACTTTGAAAAGAGCCGTGACTTGATTTGACTTGCAGCTGCTATGTTTATATCTTTTCCAAAGTCATTATCAACATTATCCAAGTCTCTTTTTCTTGTAGCTGTTGATCAGTGACTCAGTGAGTTTCACGTTCATATGTTGTGCAATCACCTGTTGGAACAAGTAACAGTTTAAATCTTTTTGTATAATAGATTGAGGTTGTTTTGAGTTCGGTTCATGTATGCGGTTTTAAAGACTTGGGATGGTCTGTCTGCTGTTAAAAGGTCATGTAAGTGAGTCATGTTGTTTTGCAGACTAGCGTGTTGATTTTGCTAAGCTGACTGAGCTGTCTCTGTGAGAACATCCTGGGTTCAGGTATATTTGGTGTGGTGTGTTGGAGTGGCTGATCTTTCTGTATACCATGCTTCCTGTGACACTCTGTATAACCTGTTCTAAACACCCTACAGTCATTGTGCCCTTAAAATAACAGGGTGGAGAAAGAGGGAGAAAAAGGTGATATGTCACTGTGCAGTGGTGTGTGTCAGCCTTAAAGGCAAGATCTTAAACCCCCAGACCTCTCAGGACCGAGCAGTATTGTCCAGTGGCTAATTTTGTTTTAAAAATGTTTTATGAATGTAATTTAAAAAAATTTAAGAGATGTATATTGTGTTTGCAGATGTAGCTATATTGATATTTTACAGGGTTTTGTGTGTTTGGCAGGGCTATTTATTTTGATCTGGCAGGCCATGTTCTGCAGACATGAGTTCCAACCCTAATCAGACACACCTGTAAAAGGTAACAAAGTTTTCAGCATTACTGGAAAATTGCAGGCAGATGTAAAAGCTGGACTGGAGCTGTACTCTGCAGCATGTGAATGGCTTTGCTCTACTACACGCATATCCCTGTCAAAGTATCAGCACAGATACAGTATTCAATAAGAATCAAGAGGGGATAGCATGAGCTGACTTTTTTATAAAATTGTATTATTAAATGATTGTCTTTTGTTTCAGGGCTGTTTTAGGCGATATATGTGTGCATCTGTGATCTTGTTTGGCTTGTGCTTTACTGCTGTCAGGTTGAGTAAGGCAGGGTGGCATTAGAACCTCAGATGTCTACAGCTGGACTCAACCATGTCATGCTTGATTTTTACTGATGTGCCAAGTTGCCCTAAAGGAACGTTGCCTTTACATCAGTGCTGTGATGAAAGCACAGAACAACACACAACAGTGCCTGATTGTGCCAAACAGGACACGCTCCTGCATCAACATCCTTATGAACTGTATTCCTCTTAACTAATCAGGTTTTATGTGCAGGTTTACGGTTGGCGTCAGGAACGTTGTTACATGATCAACAAAAGGTTGTTGATTTAGGGATTCATCCTGCTTCTCACTAGCTCACACTTCATAAGCCATATATAAACATTAGTGTAAAGCACAGCAACTTATATTTAGTTTAAAATGTTTCTGTTTATAAAATTGTGTAAGGAAAAATTCTTATTATTGATGTTAACATTGATATGTTATTGATAATGCAATTAGTATTGCAGTTAAAAGTTGAATAATCTTAGTTCCACTCATTGATCCTCTGAATTTGAAGGAAAATATGCAGTCATGATGTAAGAACATTTCTTAGATGAAGTGCTTAAAGCTTTGGTCATCTGCGGTCAGGCTGTTTCAACTATAACTGCCTGTGAATTATTCAATTCTATTATTCAATTCAATGCCATTAGACAAAGTTAAACAGTCCAAATGCTGCTTCTCATTTGGTCATCAATGATCAACACAGTATTTCTCAAAGTGGCCTTGTTTTCAAGGTGCTGCCTTTCATTTGGATTTAAATCCACTGTTATCATCTTACACAAGCCAAGACCTCATGCCTAAACCTCTGTCAGCCTCTAGTTCAGTCTGGTTTTGGAGCGTGCCCACTCCAGCTTTTAATTTACTTATTAGGTGCTTCTGACATCAGGCCTGACATTTGAAGGCCGTGGTGAATGAGAGCTCTTTGTCTGGCAGTGAAACTCTGACTGCGGTCTCTCTTTGCTAGACGCACCATCAGTCATTCGCCTCCACTTATCAGCCATTCGGACCTCAGATCTCTCGCCTCTATTTACTTGTCGAGTGTTGAAGGCGTTATGGAGCTCCTTTACCTCTGCAAACATTGCTGTTGGTTGAGGAGCATGACGAATGTTCACTCTTGGCACAGATACCTTGTTGGCTTGATGGACTGTGGATGGAAAAGTGTCGCCTGACCTGACTGACGCAGTGTCTTATAGGGATAGTTTACTAAAAAATCAAAATTGTCATCATTTACACATCCCCAGTATGTTCCAAAGCTGTATACATTTATTGTTATGCTTAACAGAAATGAAGATACAGGAACAAAATCTGTGGAAGTCAATGGAGCCCCTAAACAGTTTCCCTACAAAATATTTTCCTTTGTGTTTCCTCAGCAGAACAAATACATTTGTACAGGTTTGGAACAACTTGAGGTAATGTGAGCAAATGACTAAGTTTTAATTGTTTGGTCAACTATCCCTTTAAAGTTTGATTACCATTTAAATACAGCATTTTAATATTCTTTGATGGTCAACATGAAATCAGAATGGACTCCGTTTCCTATCCTTATATAGGTTTCTGGTCTTATTGTGTGTCTGTATGTAATGACTGTTACATCTTCACCAGTACTTGTGGGAGAATTCGAACTGTTATTTAAAAATAATATCTCAGAATTTAGTTTTTTTTATGGGTATTTGTTTTTTGCAGCTGTATACATTATAGTCATAGTGTTTTGTTCACTATTTTTTCCTCCTCTGTCTCTTAATCCCATATAGTACATGGCGTTTTATTTTACGACAGCATGAGGGAATTGCAGGCAGGTTGTTTACAAGCAGTTTGAATTATTTCTTTTTTTGGGAGAATCTTGCCATTGCTATTAAAGCAAAGGTCACGCTAGCACATGAACTTTTTCCTTTCAGAAAACACAAGAGTATTTGATGGCCACAGTCTTTCTGTGGCCTGGCTTGCAGATCTTCTTCTGTCTGTTCTAAGTAAGGCCTACTAACAGAGGCTGTTTACTCAGGCAAGCCTGACAAGTTCTGCTAGTTCTCAGCTTTTGAGCTTGATTTGTTCCATATGCAGGCTATAAAAAGAAAGCTTAAGATTAAAAAAACAGATTCCTCCTTTGACGTTGTTTGGACATTGTCAACATCTTTTAAGAACTGTGAATATTAGGGATGTGCATTAGTGGTCCTGCACTCATAAATAACTGCAAATGATTGATTATGAAACGACTCGGCTGATTAATTTGCCAAATCAGAATGGCTAAATTGCACATCCCTAGTGAGTATATGTTCTTGACAAATGTCCTACATGTTATTACAGCGAGAGGGGGCAAGGGTCATAAGCAAACCATGCAAAGATCTCACCTTCCTCCTGTCAAGCCTTGGGCAGATGCTAAATGTGGAGGTTTCTGGCTCGTTCTGGCTCAATCCTGCACCATAATAGAGAGAGATGTGTAATGTGAAAAACATTAGCTTATGGCTTTGGCTAGTTTTGCGAGTTCCCACTGGCCACGTTCCAGTCCAAATCCAGCTGTGTAGTCCGTAAATCCTCGTCTCCCCCCTCATTGACTGCTGTAACAGTTTTTGGAAGGGTGAGAGAATGACACGCCAGCCTTTTTTTCCACACTAAACTGTTTTTGGACAGATGAAGCATCCACAGAGATTGTTTTGGCAAATAAGCAGCAGAATTGTGTGTATAAAATGACAATGTGTCTGATGATTGCTGTTGATAAGATAAAGACCTATAAAGACTGATTTGAAATTCCTCACCATTTGATGTAAAATCTTGCTGAATTAGTTTGTCAATCTCCAGAAAAACTCAGTAGAACTCCTCTAAAATTGAAAGTAGGTCATGTTTTTTCTTTTTCTAGTTGTTACACAGATTTATCTATACAAAATTATATTCTAGTTTCATTTGTTTTTTATATTTACATGACATAAATAATCAACCTATGGTATGATCTGTGGCTGCTCTTTGTGTAGAAACATGGAGCTACACCAAGACCTAAAGTTTAGTTTGATTCCCTATGACTCTTATTGACTCTTATTGACTGTTTAGGTCTGAAAGTGCAGAAAAAGGACACTGTACTTCCTTTTTCAAATGATTGAACTAATTATTAATTCAGTTTAGTCCAGAACTTTAAAACTCATGTTTAAAATGGATTGTACTTTGAATGAATTATATGATTGTATCCCACTGATTTTAAGGTCCTGCTTCCTTGAACAGAAATACATTTCAGCACTAAATACATTAAATTATTAACATCTTATGCCACTGTGTAGGTAATTTCATACCATAATAGCATTATGTGTGACATTATCTTTGTGCAGTTCAACAAAACAGTTACATTTACTCCATATTTAAAATAATGCAGTTTTTGTTATTTATTTTGCAGTTGATAGTTTCTTAATATGATTTGATTATTTTTGATAGACACAAGCAAATTATGATTAAACTGTACTGTTAATTAGTCTGGCAATAAAGATACAGTAGGTCAAGTTGGATTGTTGGAATTTCCCTCCCTGTCCAAAGTATTGATGATGATAAAAATACTAAAAACAGGCATAACACCTAGTGGTAGTTTAGCTTAGGTTAGGGCTAATAAGTCTTTTATTTGGGAAAACCTAATTCTAGATGGTGTATAAATAATGTTAGAATTTTAATAAAGCAAGCTCTCTGTCAGTGATGAAAGATCATTTCTAGAGGCTACAAATTCAATTCATTCTCAAAACAGATTTTAAACCATTAATTGGTTTTGTAAGGATTTACACTTAACATTCTATTAGCATGTTGTGCATTTAACATATTTGAATTAGATTTTTGTGTGGGATGTTTATAGGGTTTCAGTCTCATTCCATTGTTATTGATTGTCAGTTGTTTATTCTTGGAAAGGGATTTAGGGGTCATTAAGTGTTTCCCCCTCATCTTTTTAAACCCATCGATGGTACGGCTAGCCTTTTGATTGCGCATGGAATGGGACTCCTGTAAAGGGGGGTGTTTGGGTTATGATGTAGAGATCTGTCAGGCTGTAGGCGGAGGATGACCCCCCTGATGGTGACCCCTGTATCCAGCTCTTCATCTGTATGTGCACCTGCGAGGACCGCTAACCTAGTTTAGCTTTCAGAGACACTGCAGCTTGGCCTGCTGTCTGTTCTATTGTGAAGAGCAGAATTAGATGTATCTGTTTGTCTTTGAGATGTGGAAGTGCATGTATATAGGACAGCTGGTTCTTTGCTACTCTGATCTCTAATGATTGAAGTGCATCGGCCATTAAGCAGAATCGGACAAATTAGTTTGTATGCCAGTTTGAAATCCCCATTACAGGTCTCATATGATTGAAACTGTAAGATGCTGCTGAAGCCTGGCAAATTTGTTGCCAGTTATAGTTTTGTTCTGCTAGCCGAAAACCAGTTTGAGCCTCTCAAATTCTCTTTATGCTAATGAGGCTTCAGTCATGTCCTGTACTCTAATAGACATTCATAGCAGCAGATTGGACGGCAACATTGATGATCTTCATAACTCAGTTAAGCCTTCAATTGAAGTTAACAATGTTGAACTAATTATTTGTTCCCCCTTTTATATTGTTTTTCTCTGTGTCCTTTGGATCTCTGAAGGTCAGCCATATAAGAGGCCACCCTCACGCAGCAGTGCCTGGGGCTATGCTGGGCAAATTAAAAAGTCCCATTTTTTTCTTGAAAACAGCCTTTGTGTCTTAAATGTGGTTCTCGTTATGGCTGTGTCACATGATATTAATGTGTTTGTGTCTTTATCGGCTTGGCTTCTATTTCAGCTTGTTGTTGGTGACAGCGATTTACTTATGGGAGATGCGAAATGCCTATTGTGAACTGAGGCGATATGCCCTCGCATCCGTAAACAAGGCCCTTCCATTTACAGCCGTTTTGCAGACGCAGTCATTAGTGTCATGGCCCGTGAAAAGGAGGGCTGATCATTGGCCTCTAGAGGAATTACAAAGGGTTTGTTTTTGTGTTCGTTGCAGTTGTTTTCTCTCGCTTCAGCCAAGTCGTGTTATTGGAGGGTATGAGGGTGTAATAATTACACATGGAGGAATTTATCAGTGTTATGCAAGCTTGACTGGCCAATGTCTGTCTAATGGGCCTCAAACAATCACTGTTGCTTCTCATCCTTAATGGTGCTGATTTGCCTCATTTCGTAAAAGTATGTGCAATGACTTGCTAAGTGCACAACAAAACATGATTCAATTGAAACACAAGGGTTGATGGATGCTGCCGTCCTTCCAAGAAATTACAACTGGCATTTGAAGCCACATCTTCCTGCTTTAAAGACAAAGATGTTTGTGAAGAGATAATGGTAAACTACATTAAATAATGAGGCACATATTAGGCAAATTACTTAGATGTTATGTTGCTGTTTAGGGAATGATTGTATACCACAAACATAAAGGATGTTCGGGTAAACAAGGGGCTCATTCGTGTTACCACCCGGTCAAGACCTCTGCTTTGCCAGATTTTCTGGCTGTTTATTTTCTGAGAGTTATTTTCTGAGAGTCTGCTGGCTATTCATTCTAATCTGATCAAGCTTTATACATGATTGGAATGTTTATTTAGGATGTGCTGCATTGTAAGATTAATTGTTATCTAGCCTTCCCTGTGTTGCTAGGGGCCACTAAACGAATCCCAGACCGTTAGGGACTCGCATCTCCTATTCATCACTTCTCCATTTTTCAGGGATTATCTCCCCAATACTTCTTACTGGATTATTTATATGCCTTGTTACCAGGGCCAAACAGTTTAGCTCATACTGTTTGGATCTAGTATCCCTCGTGTTTGAGGCAATCTAGGATGCCGTTTCCTGTGTTTTGCTGTCTCTAAAGAATGTCTGTGTTTAGCATGGTGTAGATTAGGAAATCCTCAAACTGTTTGGGTGGTGAAATGGGAACCTCTGTCTTTTTCCAGCCAGTGTGAGGGGGTGCTAAAAACATTGTAGCATGTGTGTCCTTCTCTTTCCTCTCTTCCCTGCTGACTTAGTCATCAGGTCCCAGGAGGGTCGCCTGCTTCCTGAATGATTTGCCTGTCCGACAGGTCTATTCCCTGAGGTAATGCTGGACGACAACAAACAATGGCTCTTATCAGACTCACAGCTGACCTTAAAATATGAGCCTGTTATTCTCGAGTCCCTTTCCTCCTTATGCGGGGAGAGGAGCCAGGGTCATGAGCTTCAGCGTTCTGCCTCTCGTTATGAATGTTGTAGGCTTTATTGTGTTGTATTGTGCTGGCTCTACAACCATTGGGTCATGAGCTCAGCAGAGCCCGTCTTGGATGAAAGATTTGGCAGTCACTTATTGATGATGGCCACTGCCTCATCCTACCCAGCTGTGGGACCGTAAACCTAGACCAGGATTATCTACCTGGTGTTTTTCATGCTGAAGAACCATTCCATTAGCACAAGATATGGAGGGCCATTTAGATGATTTCTTGTTATACATTTCGTCAGCACAAGCGTTTTACCAGAGAGATTCATTCTCTTTTAATATGACATTATATATATGTGACATTATATATACTATATAGCCTTGCTAAATATTAAAGAATAAACAACTGTATGAGATGCTTACAGTAATGCCATATAGGAATATTGTGGAAGCAATTTTGTCCTTTACTAACATATATTTTATTATACATTTCATATATGAAAAAACACAGATTGCATTTATTTTGGCTATTATTTTGCCCAAATAATAATTTTAACTATTATTTTGGCTTTATAGCACTAAGTATTTATCAAATAAGTATTAAGGATTAAGTAGAATAAGTATTTATTAAACACTCATTAAAGCCAGACTGTAGTGAATCTGGAGTTTTGATTTGTACAAAGCACTCACGTATACAAGAACATTTACTTGATCAACCTGCAAACATTGTTTTTGGTGCAGTTTTTATTAGGGCTAAAGAAACATTTATGATACTATTGATAGATTTGGTTGCTTATTTAACTTTCGAAATGTAGGCTTGACGTTTTTGGGGATTTGTTTTGGAAATGTACTTTTCTCATTCAAGTAGAAAAGTGGGAGCTGTACTAGCATGACCAGAAAATAATTCCCTGAAAACATTGCCAAGATCTCCCGAGAGTGAACTGACTTTCCTTAAAGGGACTTGCTCAGGAGTTACTAAACTAGAAGCTTCTCTTAATGGGATTTCAAGACCAGAAATTCATAATATTTTTGTCTGGAGAAAATCAGTCCTGAGGGCTGATGAACAGTCTTGGCTCATCTTAGTATTTTTGCTTCACGTTTTAACACTGTGTGCGAGAGGTTTTGCAGCTGTTCGGTCATCAACAAAATTATTCTTGCTTTGGAGTGCAAGATACTTTGGATTTTGATTATTATATTTTACTCTTTTTGTTGCCCTTAATAAATAAGACTAAGACTAAATAAATTTTAAGACAGACAGGCAGGCAGGCATTTGGATTGGAATGGATTTAATTATAGCTATTGATTTTTCTACGCTGGGAGTAATGGAAAGCCCAGTTGAATAATACATAAACAGCTTTATGAGTGATGTATAACAGTAAAGTGAGATGTTCATGTTTTGTTCTGAGAGGGCTTCTGAAAGCTTTGCCTGACTTTCCAGTTTCAGCTGAGGGCCAAAAGGTGACAGTGGGGGTCTTAGAAGTGAGATTGTGTTTATTGTTTTATTTACTATTCACTAGTTTAGTGAAATGTGATCCGGCTTGTATAGTCACTGTAGTGTGGAAGATTCTCTTCATTAGGAAAGGAAATGGTAAATGTGTGTGTGTGTGCGTGTGTGTGTGTGCGCGTGTGTGTGTTCATATCCACCTGTTTGTGTGTGTGGGGGGACCCTTTGATGCACTTTAGCAAGTGATTTAAAATATTTTTGATGTGTGAATGAATTACAATGGAAACATTCGACTTGTTTAAGTCTCTATTAGTTTAAACGTCAGACCATTATACACAGTCTGTCCTCTTAGTGCCTGATGCATCAATTTTTTTTGTAGAATTGTGTCTCAGACACTTAGTCGAAAGTTAACAGAGTAGCAGGTTAATGCTGTAAAAATCACTCGTGTCTGTAGACCCCAAATGTTTTGCAGACCCTTCAAAGCTAAACACAGACAAATACTTTTACAAATACCTGCTCCCTTAGTGTCACAATTATAAACATTTATATTATGTTTTGTTGCATAAGACAGTTTGGACATTGTTTAACTGATTTTTCCTGACCTGTTCAACAGGACAAATCCAGATACTGACACTATGTAAACTTAAGAAAAAAACAGCCTCGTTCATCACTTGGTTATAATCACATATTCACACAAGTGCATTTAAGCACACTGCTCATGTTCCATAAATCACAGCATTCATGTTTCTGATGTGTCCTTTCATCAGTGCTGGGATGTGCTGTGGGAAGTATTTTTGCAACTCCTTCATTTTTTGACACTTTCTTACATAAAGAGGATGGAATATTCTCCTCTGGGACATGGGAAAGATAATACCCTAATTTCATCAGAAGCAGCCTTATCATGGATAAATCGTAGCATGAAACTTAATCAAATGTTCTCACTTTTCTTGGCTGGCATACATTGTGCAGGGTTATAAATTCATTTTGAATTTCAGCCTGATGGTGATGCCAGGGGTGCCAGTATCATGCATAAGAGCAACATATTACAGAACAAGCAGCCAGAAAAATTGTTCTGTTAGAAAGTTTTATAGAAAATGGAAATATGCTGGGACGAAAGTCATTGGTGAAGTTTAAAGCAAATTTAAATAGGCCTCTGTGTACTTTATAATTTAGATTTTTCCTGGCAATTACAGTGTCTGATAATGTGGGCCTCGGAATAAGCAAAACCCATATGGTAAAAGACAGAATTAGCACAAGGCCATCAGCCGAAACTGCTAATGGTCGACTTACCTCTAGTCAATTTCTGGGAGAGCATCATGGATTTATTTGATGAACATTTTTGGCCAATTAAGGATTGCTTCTGATAATATACTATCTTCATCTTCAAGAGTTATCTTCAAAACAAGAGGGGCTGGAATATTTGTTAATATACTGCCCAGAGTGTCCTCGTTTAAAAGCATTTTGAAAGTGCTGCATTTTGCTGAAACATGATATTGGCAGCTCTATTACGCAGTAAAAAGGCTGAAATGAGTTTCTTTTACACCTTCTCCTGGGTCACCTGGGGTTTTACAATGTCATTGTCTTGGCTTTGAGAGTGTCAGGCATGAGGTCACAGGGCCCCTGGACTCAAGATCAATATAATGTTGTACGATTCTACAATGTTGTTACACAGTCCTGCTGTTTATCAGACTAATGAATGGAGTGGTTTTCAGCTTCACTGGTCCGAACGGTTATTCAATCTTGCACACGCACATTCGCTTGTTCATTCACAGGCTGCATCTTACTCTTGATTTTTCTCTATCACATGTGGCAGTGATGCAGTTTCAGGAACACACACTATTTATCATCATAATGATTCAGACGATGACGTACACAAAGTCCGGCTCAGCTCTTTGTTGCTGTTGTCATTAACACGGTTGGTGCATGTAATGTAAAGCTCCCTGGAACATGCAAATGAGATTTTAGCCAACAGTGACTTTTACTTTAACTTCAGAAAGTCAGAAATTACTGCAGGGGTGTATAGGAGCACTTGTGAGGTTTGGTAACCTCAGGAAAATTTTTCTGATGTTTAGATAACCTCCAATATCAGCCAGTCCTAACACATTTCAAGGTCTTGGCACAAGCTCCCGGCTCGCATCTGCACGCTGGAGGATGTGCAGAAGGTGCATGAGAGCTGCGGCTTTTATAAACGAACTGTTGCGGATTACAGCCTGCTGCAGATTTCCCTTTAATTAAAAGCCAACTTACTGTTTTCTGGCCCGTTTTGGTGCTGCAGTGCAGATCACCAGCAGATTATGTATGCTTTAATTGTGAGATTACAGTGAGAAAGCAGAGCTAAACTGTGGAGTAAGAGCAAGAGGAGGAGAAAAAATCAGGCAATAGTAAACATGTCATTATGGCAAACAGCTTTGTGAATCACCTGAGATTATATCAGTGACACACATGCACACCCGGCTGACATAAAGGGAACCAAGACAAAGCTGTCAGCAAATGAAGCTTCAAAGTACAGTGAGATGCTCCTGCCTTGTGATGAGAGACGCTTCAATGCGCCCGATTACCATTTGATGCGGCATCAGAGAGTTGGCGGATAATTAGTTCTCAGCAGAGAGAAAAATGCAAAACCCAACATAATTCTGTAAGCGTCTAAGGCGAAATGAAAGAGGTTTAATGGTTCTGTATCGGTTTTGTGATTCCAGCTGCAGTGGAACCACCATCTCAAATCGAGTTTCTTTTCAAGAGTCTTCCAACAGCAACATCATTCTGTGCTTTCCTTTGATTTAGTGGATCACACAAAATATGAGCTGCTCTCATTGAAAGCTTTATTGAAGCCACAGAAAATCAGGCATGCTGTTATGCTTCACAACTTAACACCTTGTGTTGTTTGCATCTGGAAGGCCTAGGAGGGGTCATGCACTGAGGGTCCGATGGGAAAAATGACTCATTTGTTTACATTCTGACTTGTACTGTTTTTTTTCTCAGGTCTGTTTCTGAATGCTGGGTATCTAAAGCAAACAAATGTCTGTAATATTTTGTCTGTAATCTGCTTAAACAAACAGTGCATATAGACGTTGTTTTTCCACTTTAGAGCTTTGGAAATGTCTTTCAATCAAGTGGTGCCCATAACTGAAGCTGTGGTATGCAGACAGATTATAGCTTTTCACAGCTCTAAATAATCCCTTCAGGTCCCAATGAGAGATGCACAACTAAATCTCTACATTTGCTATTCATTTACACAGCATAAGGAAAATTCCACATTTTTTGTTGTACAAACCCAATTTCCAAAAAAGTTAAGACATTTTGTAAAATGCAATAAAATCAAGAATCTGTTAGTTCCCTTTAACCTTTATTTTACTGACAAATATACAAAGAAAGATCTCTAGTGTCTTCACTGGTCAACCTAATTGTATTTTTAAAAATAAACAAATTTTATTTGAATTTTTGATTTGACTCAATTCCAAAATATTAAAAATATATAATTAAAAGGAAAGGTGATGTGATACATCATTAAACGTGCCCCTGTCCCAACTTTTTTGGAGTGTGTTGCAGGCATCAAAATCAAATTTGTATTTTTATCAGTAAAATAAAGGTTAAAGAAAATGAACAAAAGTTCAGTTCTCACAGTTTATTACATTTAAACAAAGTCCCAACTTTTTTTGAAAAGGGTTTTATGTTTTGATGCAAAATTGTAAGGGATAATGTGTTGTCATTTTAACAAAATAAACCCAGACAGGGTTATCAGGAACCCAATACAATGCTTTATCCTGCTTTTTGTACAGCTACTGAATAAATGGACATGAAATATTGATTAGAGTTTAATTTATGTTTGAGACTACAGAGCGGTATGCGAGACTTAAAACTAAAGTTATATAGCAGATAGTTTACCTAGGACAGCAGTCAGTTATTCAGTTTAGCAGTCATTGTTCAAAATATATTGACCACAGAATGTTGGAGTTGGTCAATCAGAATCAAGTATTCTAGAAGGCTGTGTAATTACAGCTGGTATCATTCTCATAAACTTGTCTGATTAAATTTTGTTCTTTTCATTCTTTTTATGCAAAGTTATTAGATTTTTCAGTTATCATTAGGTTGACGTTTCACATTATTAACACTTTAGTGTTGTGTTTTTCTAAGCCCAAACTCTTTACTAAGCCCATGATTCAAATTAAATGCAGTTTCATGTAACACAAAGGTTAAACAATAATCTATTTCACCACAAACTCCAAGTTCATCACAAACATACAGGACAAATCCAGGGCTTGGGTTCATCTGGGACTGATGTCACATCTTCAGGCAGTATTCACTGTATTCTTCCAGACTGGTATTCAGATATCAATTGCTCATGTGGAGATGAGGGCCCCCCGAGCTCCCATAATCCCCTCTGGCTGCTGTTCTGTTACCTTACCAAGTCTGTGCTTGGTTTCAGCTTCAGTGTTCAGCATCAGATTAGTAGAGTGCACATGGACTTTGTTATTAATATATCATGTTCCTCTGCTCACTTTGGCTTTGTTTAGTGAGAAAGTTGAGATCTCGTGGTTGTCAAGTTTAATTTTTTTATTTTTTCTGTTTACTAAACAAAAACATTTTCCCCCGTTTATTTGATTTGGTTGTTTATCTACATGGTAACCCTGATGCATGAGTTTGTTATGGGAAAACATCTTGTACCTGCACTCAAAATAGCAACTTTTTTTCTGGATTGGTTGTTCGATACTTGTAGCAATCCTGTCATTTTATTGCATAGCACAGTACTGTGTTTTGACCTTGAAACACTGAGCCATCTACCTCAGCATGGTTTTGTTTATTGATGTTTTTAAAGCTCTTTCTTTTGTTGGTGTTTTGTGCTCTCTAAACCCAAGGCAACATCCCATCGTCCTTTAAGCCCACAATGGCAGACAGCCAAACGATCTGTGCAACTCGTGCAAAGTTTAAACTTCTTTCTTAATTACCTTCTTCCAATAAACCCCAAACATGGCCATAGACTTAACACACAGTTAACAGTGCCTCACAAATTTAATGCTTATCTTCAGCTTAGTGCTTCCTTCCCCTCTCCGTATGGAGCACCATGTCTCTGGAACGGGCCTCCTGGGCGCCCCCTTTGCTGGCTGGGGGTCAGTGTAATTTAGCTCCAGCTCACTCACTTGGGCTCAAATTAATAAAATGAGGGACCATCAAGTGTCCGGGGAGCTTTCAACATTGTCTTCCTGTCACAGTACTGTTGAATAGGTAACAAAGAGTAAAGCGGGTTAGGGTCTCACCAGGGGCCCCTTAGCCTTGAAGCTGTGATGAAGTATGTTCTCTGTATGTATCTCTCAGTGTAATTAATGACAGGCAGACGCAGGTGCAGCGAGTGGCTTTTGGCAAAAGTAATTAAGAAATTATTTACTGCAGGTGTCTAATCAGCCCCTGATATTTTGGGCCATACGTGCAGATAACAATGGAGAACATAATTACTTATAAGGTGACTCTTTTTATTAGTCTGCATGTACCAGTGTTGTAGGTCACAGGTCTGTTCTGAATGTGGGCAGCTGGGGACAAAAACAATACTAAATGCAAATAATAATGCTATTAAAATAAATCTGGCTATTGTTAGAAAAGCAAAATAAGTAGTCTTTTAAAAAGGAGGAGAAGATTTTTTCATGTGTTTTGTGCTTGATGTGAAAGACTATGCATCTAATTAAGCTTCACTGTATTTTGCTGCTATCTACCACACAGATTGAAGTAGCCATGTTAGGCAAACATGAGAAATCTCTTCAGAACCTCTGCTGTGGACTATGAGAAGCTGTAGATATCATTTAAAGTTAAAGGAGCCGCTATTATTGAGAAACACAAGATGGTCGATCTCGAGTGAGATTGAGACGATTGATAGGAACAGCTGAAGAACTGTAGGCGATGACCCACCTCTTAAAGTGCACCTCTTTAAAGGGCGTATCAAATGAACTGGAGCACCTATGATTTAAATTTAACCAACCCTCTTTGATTTCTTACACTATGGGCTCTAACTTGTCTTTAATACCCATCAAAATCTCTGAGCACCACATTTATTGTTGTGTCAGGCATCATCTCTTTCTCTCTCGCTCTGTAATTTCTGAGGAAAAGTTCTCCTGGAATGGTCTAAGGCAGGACTTTAAGTAAATAGATTACCCAAAATGTAGCCTGCCCTACATTAATGTCAGCCCTCGCCATGAGGGACTGCAATCCAAATTCTATAAATAGAAGCTGTGACCTGACCTCCTGTCAGGGACTGTATAGAACAGTACAGAGGTAGACATGGATTGGTTTGATGTGAAAACATTGCATGGGGACTTGATGCCCATTGGGATTACAATGACTTTGATCCATTTTGCTGGGCCATATCACATTAAAAGGGGCCCCTGGTGCAGCCTCGTTCTCAGTGTTGGAGGCTTCAGCCGCACGCAGAACACTGTCCCATGTGTGTGTGTGTGAGCGTATGTTTGTAAGGGACTTAGAGGGACCCATCTGTGCCTGTTTTCTTTGAGGTTCAGTCATGTGACTTGTCCTCCACTAATGGCTGGTTTAATTTGGCAAAGTGCTGGGAGATAGATGTTGCCTGCTAAACATCATATATTGTCAAAGCCATATGCTCATAGCATTTACAAGAATCTCTTTATTCTGATGTACATCTTTTTAAAGAATGATTTCAGTGGATAGAAAGGACAACAGCAAGCCACAGTTGTCTGGGTGAACGTAATATTTTCTTGAGGCAAATCATATTGTTAGAGTGCTTTCTGTGTATTTGTCATAAAGATGTTTTGACCTTGTTGCATCTGTGTTGTCACTGTTGCTCTGTTAGTTAACATTTCTCACCTTTCTGCACATCAGAATGACATTTGCAGAGAATATTTCAATTTCCCAAAATGCACTCCACTTCCCCTCTGGTGCCCATTTCATGTGCCTCTCCTGATATTATGCTTTCACTTTCCTTTGAAATAATAACATGTTCCTTTTGAAATAATAAACTCTTCCCTTTGAATATACACACATTATTCATCAAAGTATTATATATAGCCAGAGTTTGGTTACTAGAGATAATAAAAAAAATAAAGTAATTCTAAATGTATTTTGATGTATTTAGTATTTTGTTTCATGTGGAGACTCCTTTATTTTAAACATTAGGGTTCATACTGATTTTTAATCTTGGATTAAAATTTAAATTGGACTACTTGTAGTTCTTTATGGAATTTACTTAGGTATGAGTGTGTGATGTTACTTTCAATGTTTTCTGTTTTAAACAGCCTTTGTGTCAGTAGCAATACAATAGCTACAAATGTTGCATTGATGGGCAGCGTGCTAGGTGTTGGAGCCGTTACCTATTAAGACAGCACATTATAACATCATAGTTGAGAACCTAGCATGTCTGTTCCATTATGTTTAAAACAAAATGATGCTGCATTCACAATTATTTGTCACTGAGAAGACAATCCCAGAATGCATTATGAGAAGCTCTGTAAAAAGGGTCAACCAAGGAGGTAGATGTTGTTTAGATTATAAGTACACTCAACAGTAGAAAGTATAGAAAAAAGTTAGGTTTCACACATTCACTGCAGCTTATTTGCTTGTGGGTGGTCACAGTTTCATTTAAACTTAGAACAGTTTGGCAGCAGGTTAAAGTTAAATTCTATTGAAGTCAATTAGATGTGTGACAAATATAAACATGCTTGCATAGCCATTAAACATTTGGTAGTGTTAGTGTATGTCTTGAACTTGTGGTTACATTGTGAAACTTATTTTGAAAGCAAGCCCCAACTTTAACCACAGTAATTAGATTCCCTACATTGAAAGGTGACTTGAGGTCCCTGTAGGTGAGCTCTACAAATCTTGTTCCTCTCATAGCTCAGCACTTTTTCTCAGCGTTATTGCTGGAGGGAAGACGATGCTGGAAGCTGTGCTTTCTTCAGTAATGATACTCCTGGTGGAAATGAAGGATTTTGAACTTTCTCTCTGAGCTCTTGGATGTCGTCTTAAAACCCTGTCAGAGATTTGGCCTGTGGCAGAGCTAGTGTCTCAGTTGCAGTTTGAACCCGGCCGGACAGAGCTTCATCGACAGCAGTGATGAAAGACTGGACAGCGCTCAAAGCTCAGAGCACCCGTCCTGTTCGACTCTCTAAGGAGCTAATTCAGCAAAGCTCACACACACAAACAAACAAACAGAGTGAAAGCCTCTTTCACACAGTCTGCCAGCCAGTAACTGATGCTGTTTCAGAAAAGCTACAATACATTATTTTACTAATGTGCACAAACAACAAATTGTCAGTAAAGACCTTTTACCTTTAAAATATATTTCAAGACTTGATGTTTATGCTTTTCATGGTTTTCAGTGTTTAACCTGTGGTCATGTAATATGCAAAATTTGAATGCTGCAATCTTTCCTGTAACATGTGGGTTGTATATTAAACATAACACTGTACATCGCAATCTTTCAGCCAACAATTCAACGATTGCCTATACCTCAAAAGGTATATAAATACCTCAGACAACTTTTTATTTGTATATTACCGTACAAATTTTCATGAAGAATTATCACTGCTGCAGATCCACTGTCTGTAATAAAACAAAATGAAAACATAAAAACAGGTCTTTTTAAAAGGAGTCATGCTGTCTGTCATACTTGGTTCTGTGTACCTTATGCCTTGAAAATGCTTTACGATGTTTATAGTCCAGTGTTGATAATGTCTACTCTCTCTCTTCTACAGCTGTTTAAATGCTTGCACATACTGCAAAACGAAGCATGCCAGAGGGGATCTGGCCAGTTACCCCTTAGAGGAGCTTGTTGAGAGAGCCAGGCAGTCCTTCCAGGGTGAGTCTTAAATCTGAGTCCTAGCAGACTCCCTCCATCATCTCATTGGTTTTTCTTTGTGTTTAACCCAATCTACTCTTCTTCAGTCTCCAATGCTGGATCAAAGCTTAGCCCAACCAGCAGCCTTT
>JAZGTK010005827.1:0-21770 GCA_036877625.1 Ambastaia sidthimunki
AGGGCAGAAATCACAGTTCACATTTAAATTGCATTAACTGGTCAAGGCTGTTAGCAGAAAACATATTCTCCTGAACTTGGATTCTTCTCCTGAGTGCAAAAGGACACAACCACCTTATCTTGTCATGCGGGTCAGTGACAGATGTCAAATCACGACCAGCGCTGGCAAGGTGTCAAACCGAGCAGCTGTTCAGGAACCTGCTCGACAGCTGGAGCAGCACATTTACAAGAAATGGGAGGAGTGATGTTTAGAAAGCCACAACGAGAGCAATGTGCGTTAATCAAGATTTCCTTTTCTGACAAAGCCAGTCTTGATTAGACATCGTCACACAGGTCAAGTTTTAACTGGGCGACACAGGCTCTCAGTGGAAGCTCAGTTTTTCCTGGTGTAGAGAAGGTATTTTGTGAATAAGGCTGATGTGCTGTCAGATAGGAGACAGCGGGGAAATGATACCAATATATTATATGACCTCCACACACAGCCCTTGAGGGAGAGAGGAGAGATGAAAGGAGGTTTAAAGGAGCAGGGGGTAAACAAGTGTTTCGTGAGACAATGTGAGGAGGGTTCTGTCAAGCCCTTATAATTTACACTGTGCCATCATATAATGCATCTTTTGAGTAGCTCGGAGAGTTTTTCTGCAAAGTCACGGTGAGGTGAGCGTGGCAGGCAGACGGGCGGCGTGCAGTTGGTACATCCCTTCTGACTTGGGCTGTAATTTCCAAATGACAACCTGTCCTTCTGAGTCAAGGGCGTAAGCAGAGAGTGTGTTGTAATCATGGCTGTGCGGTGACCCGCCGGGCCAGTGAGATGCTGCTTTTATATTCCTCACTGTGTATGTGTGTGTTGTGTGGGTATTTTTGAGTGTTTAGCTCTGTTTCTAAACAGAGTGAGCTGCCTAAATGTTTGGCATTATAAAAACACCATAGGTGTAAACCCACTGCAAAGCTGTTTCAAAAAGTAACTATTGACATGATACTGCCAACATTGTGGTGGATGTTTTCTTTGTGTGAAATGAACTATATTTTTTCCAGTCTGCGGCCTTTGATGCTTAGTCACCAATGAAGGCCTAAGACTGTTTATGCTTATGTGCTCCAATTAGCTAATCAGTGTTTCTAGGGCATTATTTTCCTCTAGCTTCAGAATGATTAGTTATGACATGCACAGCTCAGGTGATTGGCCCAGTTGAACAACTGACATTGAGACGAATGGGAATGCTTTATGTTTTATAGACTATTACAGACTTCCAGCGAAGCAAATGGCATTTTCACAGAAGGCAAATGTCACTTGTGTTGACATCTGCACAAATCAAATTGTTTTTCTGTCTTGTATTCCTGTTGTCTTACTGAGTTATTAACAAAACCATAAACACTGTCTTAGATATGCACTGAACTTTTAAGCTTTTAAACAAAAATGCCACATTGGCAGTAAATGTGAAATATTACGTCTTAATCTTGATGTTTTCACATTGGGTTAATAATTCCCATTAAATTTCTCTAAATTCTTTATTCCCTCATTTTATTCTCTGTTCTTCAGTGTCTAGTCATTACTCTGTCTGTGGTGTTTAACTGAGAAACCACATTCAATGTTTATTAAAGGCTGTTTCTGCCTGTGTCTAAACAATGCTGCGCTAGCTTCATAGCAGTCGGTTAAAGCTTAGTGTTATGCTGAAATCAGGTGTTATAAAAAACATGTTTTCCAACTGATTTATAAAACAAACTTCCAAAGGCTAAAAACAGAACCATCTGCTTCTGTTTTCATTGGGATTATCTGCACTATTTGTTGACAGATCATCTTAAACGGCAGAATTGGACGACTCAGTGAAATTTAACCGTTTGTATTCTTTCCTAAGCTTGTTTTTTTCTACCTCTTTACTTCTTTAAGTCATTAAATCCTCTGTTTTTCAAACACATCAGTTTCCACAGGACTGACCATATAAGCACCTCCAATCTATTAAAAAGTTGAAAAATCAGGTCTGTTGGCTCTGTTAAAATAGTCGTACCATAAAACAGTAATGTGCTAGAGACCCGAGTCTTCTAGATGCTGCAGGATAGACATGAAGAAATCAATACAGCACGGAAACGCAACACCGTTCATTATTGATTTTATTATTATAATGATTCTTATAGTTATCGCTCTGACATTCTACCTGTGCTGTGTTAGAGAGCGAAATAAAGTGGTTCCAATCTCATTCCAGAAGAAATGTGTGAAAAACAAGTGTTAAATCATGTATGTATGTGTGTGTGTGTGTGTTGACTTTGGTGTATTCAGAATCACATAAATGAATGAACTAAAAATGAAACACTCTCCAAACTAAACTTTTTACAGTACTGACCTGCTGACTGTATATTACCACTTACAAATAGAACTGTAAGTATTACAAAACGTATATAATAGCGATTTCTGTCACACGCATATTAGTCATTTACTAATAAACTGGATCTTTGCTTAACAGCAACTAAATGTCATATTTTTTTTCCCTGTGGCTAATGGCTAAAAACACGGAGGTAAAATAAATGATAACTACTGTGAGAGATTTCAGTTTATATTTATTGCTGTTCTGTGACCTTGGGCTAAAAAATACAGAAAGCAATAAGATTTTTCAAAGGCGCGTGAAGCGTTTGATTTTTACTGCAATAGAAAAAGAAGTCTAAATCATAAAACATCTATTTCCTGGAGATTGTTGAATGCAGTTTGGAGGTACACAATTTTATTTTATTTGAAAGGTGGTTTGTGAGTTTGTGCGTGTATTTCATTGCCTCATTTTCACCCACCATGCGGACTGCACTCATCGAGTTTGGAGTAGATCTTATTACATCAGAGTCGATCAAACTCCTATAACCTTTTCTTCTCGTCCATTAATCCAATTCATCTGACACCTTCCTGCGGGGCAAAAGGAAGTGTGAGTCTGTGTGTATGTGTGAGTTTGTATGTGTGAACGATCATTGCTTCTCCATTTAAACTATTGTGTGGTGACTAGCATCAGTAACTGATAAAGTTTCTGGGGCACTTGTGCGAGTATTAGCTTTGGCGCTACATCCATCTTTCTTCTAACTCCCGTCACTTGATTTCCATCTCTTCCTGCATTACAACGACAGCTGAAGTATTAGGGCTCCTATAGACTACACTATGGCTGCTGTTAATTATCTGTAAGACTGGCTATTGTTCTCCGCCTCCGTCTTGAGGTAAACCCTTAAATAAATCACACTGCAGTACAGAAAAACATGAAGCCCAGAGAGCAGATATTTCGTCAGTCTTTTCAATCTACTGTATTTACAATGGCCAGATGGTATGTGTTTTACTTGCAAATCCACAGAGATTGAGAGAGGATAATAATTAAGCTTAAATCAACACAAAATCTAATTTGACCCTTCTGGTCTTATTTTGCGAGATTCATCGGTGCACATTATTCCAAAGAAAAGAATTTCATCCCCATAACATTAAACTGAAAGTAAAGTTCTTTCTCTGAAATGACAGAAATATCAGATGTGTAGGTACTTGGTTGATGTTAACCAATATCCAAAATGTGTCCAAAAACTGTGTAAAAGGTACTCTAATATGTTTTACATCTTGCTAAAACTTTTTATATATTTATATATATATATATAAATTATATAATTATATATATTATCACTGTTGTTTACCAATTAACGTGTTCTACAGTACATTGGCAAAACCAACAGACTCTGTATGGACTAATGAAGATAGCAGTTCCATCCGCAGGGGTGACTGTACATCTCTGTTGACCAGACACTTTAAAGAGACCAATCACCCAGTTCACTACTTCTTGTATGCTATATAACTGGTATGTGACAAATAAAATCTTGAATCTACTCTTCCTGTTTGAGCTTTTGATATCGTGACTTTCTCAAAGACTTATGGAATGTGGGAGCAGATAGATATTTCAGTCAAAACAGAACAACCTTCTGGGCTTGATGAAACTCATCATCTTGTGTGTGTTTGTGTGATGGATGTAGCCTCCCATGTGGGTGGTACCTGTGCATGGTTTGCTCATTGGTTAATTGATTGACTGTGTCTTTTGTCCTTGTTTGTAATTAGCTTTGTTTTGCAACTTGTACTGTATAATTAGGTGTGATCGACTTGAAGTGGTGCTGTGCAGACCGATCAGTGTGAGACATCAAAATACCGCAAAAGCCTATTGGTTGTCTTGACTACATAATAAAAACCTATTGGTTTGTCTTGACTACATAAAGCACTAAAGAAAGTCTATAAAGCCTAAACATTTTTTTTATTTATTTTGGTTTATATGTTTTTAAAGTTTTGTTGTATACTTTGTATGCTTTCTTTTCATATTTCTAGATGGTGAATCTTTGACTCATTTTATGAGCTTATTTAACCGCAATTGAAATTCTATTTTCACCCAGAAATCTGTCATGCCATGCTACAGTTATAAAAGCCATTTCATGTCGAGTTTAAGATGGAAATCTCAGTTAAAGTGAAAGGTTAGACACGCCCCTTCAACGCAATTGCAATTTTCTTTATATATTTTCCATTTGGAAGGGATGTTTACACCACAGTCGGCCTGTATCTCAGCACAAGCTGTAATTGATCCAAGATTTGATGTTTCCCATCGCCAGTACAATGCTGAACAACAGGATGCTGTGTTTCATACAGCTTGACCTTTACATGCCGCATGCTCGTAACCTTATCATCCCTCCAGTATATGTGCGGCCTTTCGCTAAGCCTCCAGTCTGAAGGAAATCTGAGCTAATGTCACAATTGATGTTCCCTGCCTCAGTCCCGGTGAATGTGTCCTGTTTAAAGCGGACTGAATGCAACATGAAAGGAAATCCCAGTTCTGTGACCTACACTGAGTGCTTATATAACAGGAAGTCCCATTGGACTGAGGCTTCCACTGATCAGTGCTAGCGGCCAGGAGTCAAATAAGCCAACACACATCAGGGACTAGAAACACTCTTTTTCTTTTATTAGTCTGTATTTTACAGATGCAGTTTTATTACAGTTTCAGAGTCGGTCATTTGAATAAATTTCAATATTAAAAAAAGGAGAGCTGCTGGGTCTGTGCTGTACAGATGTTGCATGTTGGGTCGTCTGCCATCTGATATTAGCTAATGCATCAATTAACATGATGAAATGTGCATACAGTGTGCAGAATTTTAAAAACGTGCACACTCAGAGTGCTAAATATATTCATGTCAGCATCCACATAGACATTTTATTTAATGCAAAAGGATGTTCCGGGTTGATGGACAGCATCTGTGACATCTTTTTGATTTCCACAGAAAATTATAAGTAATTGTCCTTATAATATAAATAGTCTGAATTGTTCTTTTAGCTGTGGCCTTTTAACTGTTTCAGATGGATGAACATTGTAATGTCAGGAGTTCAGAAATTAAATATTAAGCAATTCTGAATTAGTAAGAGGTTTATCACATTTTATGTTACCACAAACAAATTCTAGCTATACTTTAATCTATTTTAACATATATTCGCATAGACTTCCATTTTAGATGCATTACTTTAAATATTAACTTGATAAACAAAGACAGTCCAACATTATTTTCTAATAAACTTTCTAATAAAATAATCTTCAAACTGCTGTAACAGAAGCTGTTGGAACATTCCTTTCATTCCTGTCAACATTCCAATAACAGTTACTTACATAGAGTTTGGAATAACATAGTATCCTAAAAGTATTCTGATGTTATCCTAACATACAGTATGTGTACAGTATCTACAGTAATAGCTTGTCCTAGGTCCCAACATCTAAACAAACCTCATTATATCTTCTATTAAAGGTAAAAGTATGATGCAGTGACTAATTTTAGTTAGCGTGTTGTTTTTACTTTGTTTTGTGTAGCTATTTGTACAGAAAACATCAATCGCATCAGAAAATAAAAACAAATCAAAACAGCTCACCTCACATCACCCTGTATCAGCAGGTATCGACAGCTCGGTCAGAGAAAGATGTTCATCTTCTCCTATTTGCCGGAGCATCGTATTGATTTTTCAACGTAATAAAGGACGGCAGCCTGATCACTCAGAGGAGATCGACTGGCTGCTGCTTTCATGTTAGCGGGCGTGTTTTTGAACCCGGCGTCACGGGGAAGGAAGGCTGGCGAGTCTGAAGTCCTGTAAATGATGGATACAGCCTCCGTGTGTATGTTGCCCCTTCACTCTCCATTCGCTGCCAGCATGTGGTGCTCAAAAAGAATAGAACATCACAATAATGCATATTTCATGAAGGTGAGGCCAGCAGCAAGACAGCATAGTCGCAGCAGCAGGAAAGAGGGTTTGAACAAGGCCGGGTGGACGGCATCAGCCAGGTGCTTTCAAAAGGTGGAGCTGGAAAGAAGATTATTTAACATCAGGGATCTCAAAGGGCTGCAGGAACCACATTCAAAATGTGTGAACGCTGACTTTAGATGATAATTTAGGAGACTAAAGGAAAGATTGCAAAGACGGTCACATGAAAAACCAGGAGACTGTGGGTTCGAACTCTGCAGCTGAATACAGATAATTTGAGAACAGTGTCTGTGACTGAAAGTTAAACACAAATAATCTGCTTCCTCAGTATGTTACTCTATGGCTTCAGAAAACTTGAAATATATAGTAGAGCATGAGTCATATATACTATTTGTTTAATTTGGTTTTCTTATTTGGTCATTGTCATCGCATGTTTTTATTGTATGGAAAAGAACAGCTTGTACATTCTGTAAAACATCTCCTTTGTGGTCGCATCAAAAAAGCAGCAAATGATGAGAGAATATTTTTCTGTAATATCTCCCTATGAATACATTCATACCTTATTCTATTTTTGTATAAGAAAACAAATTCATAGGATTTGTAATTGCATTACAAATGAAAGCTATATGAGAAAAGCTGTTATTAAACTTTGTGTTGCCAGAGGTAAACGGATCCAGACGGCAACGTCTGAAGAAATTAAATCTCATTGCAGCGAATGTAAATGTTCAACTTCAGCATGTGTTGCTCTCTGCTTAAATGTACAGTAAAGATGCTGAGATTTGTAAAAGCATCTGTTAAAAAAACACATTTGAATATGTCATTGTAAAAATACTGTAGCATTAAAGGTTCAGCATTAAAGCTAGCATAGGCAATTTTGGAAAGGATAGCAGCAGCAACCTAGCTTTGAAAGATTCAGAGTGATCTCCAAAGCCACGCCCCTTCCAGTAAGGATATGCAAATGCATAGTTTGACAGGAAAGTATGACATGCTATTATCACCTTTGGACCAAATGCAATGATTGGATGAACATTGTGTGGTTTAGTGCCTTCCATGGAATATATATAAATGTATAAATATATTTAGACCACTTAGTTATTGCTTTAAGGCCATGAAAAGACTTTCAACCAGCATAGCAAAAAAAAATGTTTAAGGAAAAGATTGCCTACTTTGTCATGTGGAGCGAGACTCCAGCAAATACCTGCAGCCTGAATCAAGTCTGTAGGGTCCATCCGGCATTCCATTTGCTCACATCCTCAGCGTCACAAAGAAAATGTTAATGTATGTGTGATATTTGTGGAGTGTCCAGATGGAAACAGTGTAAAGGAGAGGGCCAAGGTCACAGACGCGCAAACACACACACACACACGCACGCATGCGCGCACACACACACACACACACACGCACACACACACACACACTATTGAAACAACATGACCACTAAGACAAAGGGAGTGAAAGGACTAAATTTTTATTCAACATAAAGAACAGCAAACCAGGACACATAAATATATAAAACAACACCAGAATACTGCCGTTAGCCCAACAAACTTCCACAACAAAAAGAAACACCTTGAAGATTTAAACAACATCATTTCTGACGTCCTACTGTTGGACTTCTGTATGTCTTAGAGCTACACAGTGGCAGAGAACGGCCACCGATCAAATGAGAAAAAACTCTAGCATTCATTAAATTTGCTCCAGTTATTCCATGAATGCTGGCTGTACATCAATACAATACTTTTCTTATGATACTGTGTTTAAGACACTGCATAATGTTATACTTCATAGAACTCTGCACACTGACAGTAATACATTACCTTACAATCTAATACAGTATACAATTGCCCAGGGTTCACTGAAAAGAAGTGTTGGGCATCAGATGTATTTGACAACAGTTTAGCTTTAAATCTATCGCAACATGCATGTTACAAATAAAGTACACATCATTACAATCACTGTAAATATTTTCCTCTCAGTGTGTAATGTGGGTGTGCTAAACTTCTTGAGAACCTGGTGCAGCAACACGTTCTGATTGTTTGGACTCGACTATGCACAACTACCCACAATCCTTTGCCACCACCAGAAGTAGCTAAATGTGCTAGGCTGCTCAAAACAGGTAAACAAGAGGCTTATAAAAGCAGTAAACTGTTCAGCACAGCAAGCGAATCCTCATGCCAGAAACAAACTCTATACAAGAACGCAGACGCAAACTGCAAGTGCAGTACTGCAGTACCTGATGTGCATTCCTGCATTACTGTGGCCGTCTAATACAAGAACTTATCTAAACTTAAGTAACTTATCTACAAAATGTTGCTCATCCATGACAGTAGTTGGCCATGAAAACTGACCACAAAATAACACAATGCTTGTTGCTACTGTTATCTGTAGGGTCCCATAATCTGATGAGTTTTGAATTCTAGCATATTTTGGAACATAAAAATGTGAGAAATCAAGCTTACACTGTATAGCTAGAAGCGTCTGCGTTCATGTATAAAACAACATTTCAGGCCACAGTCAAAGCTATAGCAAGCAGTGTAACTCCCAGTCTTTTAATAATTAACAGATCATAGATTTCATTACAAAAACCACAATCTAGCAAAAAGCAACCTAATTTCTGCAGCATCAACTGAAAAGTTGCATTGGGTCATTTTCAAAAATGCATATTAAGGATCTATAGTACTGATTTACCAAACTTTTCTGGTTTCCGCTGAGCATTAAAACGCAATAAGATAAAAAGAGGGCATTTGGATCAATTCACTTAACTGTGTTTGACTCAATAACATTGGGTTTGGCTGCCGATGTGAGGTTAGAGTTAGCTGTTCCACTAAGGGGTAGAATCGGTAATGCAGTCAAATGTATCTGTTGTTTTACTGTTGGGGCAAAGTCACAATCATTGTGGTTTGCTCGCAACATGCAAATGCAATCTCTGTCACTTATCAGTACTCGAACTGTCCTATCACACAAATGCCCTCTTGACATTTTAATGCAAGAAACTCAATCTGTATATATACATATATATATATATATATATATATATATGCATGGGCAAATCATTTCCCCTGCACTTATCCCTAAAGGTCATTTGGCACAGCTGATAATTTGGCAATAATTGTGATGTATGACCCAGGCAGTCGTAAACATAGCAGTTTGTTTTGAGGCGGCTTCATCAATTTTTGCTTTTGCTCCAGCACAGCATTTTTCTTAAAATGCGTTCTGACTTCTCGACAGTCACTGCATGACTTTTATTGCAAACATATACCGCATTCAGGGCGTAGATCTTGACAGCCGCGTGTCCTGCATCTCATCTCTAAACTGCATTTATATCAAGGACATCGAATCATTCAGTATGTCAGAGCAATTTCCACAGTTTAACATGACTCAAGTCACAAGTCGAGAAGTGTTGCACTAACAAGATTTAGTGAGATTCAGTCTTTTCCAAGACACATTTTAGGTCACTCATCCTATCAGCCTTTTGGTATTAAATCACAGTGTAACACAACGTTAACAAAATATCTAGCATGCGCCAGAGCACAACTCACATGACATGACGGACCACCAAGAGGCACGAAGATTGATGTCATCAAAACAAACCAACTGTCCTTAGCAGATAATGTTAATCTTATACCGTCTTTTGCGTTAATAGAAGCCTGATACAAGTGTACATACAACATCCTTGGGCTTTGCCACTGTCGTTTATTATAGCTTGTCAAAAAATGAGTCTTCTCGCAAAAAATAAGTCACATATCAAAGCCAGACAGTGTGAACAAAAACCAGCAAATTCTATAACATCTATTAGGAATCACTTGTCCACGAAACCGCAAGGTTGAGTCAGACTCGACTCTGACGCTTTGGGACATGCAGTAAATTTGCTGGATTTTTTTTTGATACAGTATGTACAGGGAGCCTGACAGATGGAACATCTGCCTCTTCACAGTAAACTTTTGGAAAAGTGCACACGAGGTGGTACATCTGGCAGGGCAGCATTAGGCTAATGCTAGTAGCCAATGCCGTGGAGGCTATTCTCTCAACATGATCCAGAACGATCCGGGTCGGTTCTGAAACAAGGGGGCAGTAAGAGGTTCTTTAAAGGCATAATCACGCTTTAAAGCAATATTTAACTGCTAGTAGTGGAATAGATCAGCATAATTTTGCAACAGCATTATTTCCAACAGTTTTTCAATTAGCATCAGGCAGTGATAAAAATGACCAATTAGCATTTGTACTCCATTAAGCTTTACTCAAATAAATGCAGATATCTAAAACGTTGCTAATAAACATTAGAATCATTAAAATATACTGTACATTTTACTGTCACCCTCTGGAACGCTTAATATTTCACTAATATTAGCCTTGATCTGCATGTGAAAATTAGCGGTCCCACATATTAAGACGAATATGTCGACATTTACAGAACTAACAGTTACAGTAATTGACACAACAACGTTTCCCAAGTCTCCTATTTCAAGTGGGCTGACAATATCTAAAATATT
This sequence comes from Ambastaia sidthimunki, assembly GCA_036877625.1. NCBI lineage: Eukaryota > Metazoa > Chordata > Actinopteri > Cypriniformes > Botiidae > Ambastaia > Ambastaia sidthimunki. The sequence continues at coordinate 10,716 of JAZGTK010005827.1, forward strand.
ACAATTTGTACTTGTTCTTATATTTGAGTCAACTATCATGCCACTACATAGCTCTACCCAATATTGTTTTTGTACATTTGTACTAATACTATAAAGGTTATACTGTAAAAAACATAGATCATGTATGCTATCATTGTATATGCAGTTAGCATAAATAGATGTTTAAACTCCTATATAAATATACTTCTTGGATGTAGTTTAATTTATGATTTGCACTAAACGTGTCAACAATCAATACCGGACCACCGTTTGATCTAGCCCTACCGTAGCTCATAAAAGATGTATAAGAGCCTACAGATATGCACTCAGATAAATGGCTATTTCAAGGGCCACTACAAGATACAGACACATGAAGCCTATCAAAAAGATAACACATTACCATGTGTGGAGGTGATGTAGCTAATGAAGAGATTGTCATGCATTAATTTATTCTTAATACATCCCATATATTGTGTTATGGAAAACCTCCTCATGTCTTACGTGGTATAACAAAATAAACGCCGGCCCTATCTATTGTCCTGCTAATTAATCTTATTAAAAATGAATGAGATTCTATGCGGTGCATCTAAAACTATTGATTAACAGCTACGTTAATGGTTCGTGAAATGAACAAAATGTTAAGGTTAATGCTTTTTTGCTTTATATAGCTTGCTGTCACATAAGTACATACTTTACGCAACTTTTAAGTTTATCTACAAAAATGTCTTCTATATCTATAAATTCACATGTAAACCTGGCACTTTCTACGTGAATGCAAAGGATATTTGTGTCCGAACTCAAGTTCCATAACGATACTGGTCACAGTATGTGGAAATAAATAAATAAATAACTATATAAAATCAACCAGTGAATATTGATAACAGGACATACATATGTACACATCCGTTTTGATTGCATGTTCTCAGGTTAACATGCTTCAAGGAACACGCCATAGAAACTGCTTGCAACACATCTACACAACAAATGACATGTCACACAGTAAACAATGATGGTGACTGGCCATTGCAAAAGTAACGAGACTATCCAATTAAAATATTAACAACAATAAAAATAGTGCATTCCCAAAGATGAATACTGGACTGTTTATTACATAAATTATAAAATCGGTAAAAAGATCGAAACCAGCAACACTTTAGCATGAGGTAATGAAATTCGATGCATGACCTCCTGATGCGGCACTGGCCCAAGTCTAAACTCAGACCTTGTTATTCCTCACAACTCGAATGTTTTATAGCCCGTTACGGAGGAATAATTTACAGAATACTCTCTCCAGTCTCCGCCTGCTCGCTTCGGCTGTGAACAAAACAACGTTGGCTGGCCCAGTGCCTCACAGTTAGCCGTCAGCATTAAATCAACTCGCACACAGCAGCTCTCCGAGTTTAATACCAACCTGTGAGAGTTCATTCAATGCTGACGTTTTTTATTAGGTAGGTGTACGCTTGAAGACAATGTCAGCATGTGCCAAACTATTCATCTCTGCGGGCGAGAGATTAAAAAAGGCACAGAGTTTCTTTATCATGTAGCCTGCTCAGGCTGTTTAAACAATAAGAGTCACTGGACAGGTAAATGCACAGATAGAGCCGTGGGGGCGGAACACTATTCTAGATGTTTGTACTTTGCGTCTTTGGAGGGCTGCAAAGATGGTTAATAACGACTGGCTTACAGACATCACTACTGGCTGCTGAAAGGCTATAGGGACTCGCCATGGCGACTGACAGCCAATGGTGACTGGAGTTTTCCTCCTGATGACACACAGTGTGGCGTGTGGGGTTTAGCAGGTAGGTAATGATTGGTAGTAAATCATAATCATACTTGAACTCATGCAAAGGAAATAGCGCATTAAATCTATTTACATGGCCGTATGGCACCTACACAAAAACTACAAACCGTAAAAAAAGAACATGAAACAGTTAAAAATGAACACGTTCTGACGCATTAGCCTCACGCCGCCAGTTAAGACTCGACTGGTAGTTTTTTGAGGTTCGGTAGCTGCGTTCATTTCTGAGGGCTGGATCGGTTAATGGTCGGCTTTCTGTTGACGTAAGTGGCCCAGTAGGCCAAGTTGAAGATAAAGAAGAGAACGGGAAAGATGATACGAGAGATCTTGTCCACTTTACTGACACGATTGTAAGACTTCCTGCCTCCCTCCGGCACATATTCGCCGTCCATCTTGGGCAGCCGGACCTCTCGGACTGGCTGGGATGGGGTGGAGGTGGTTGTGACGCTCTTGGCGATGGTGGTCAGTCCGGGATCTTTGGCTACGCTCATGCTGTATGTGGTTCCCACAATGTTGAAAGTGTTGTTAGTCTTTTTGGAAAAGGAAGCTGACTCTCGTCTCTGTGAAAAACAAAGACAATAGTAAAAATTAGGACAATAATTATGAAAGAAGTAAAACTGCCTCATAAGCTCCCTTGTGCAAAAGTTCAACATTATTTGTCTAACTAACAGCTACTGGTGAAAAACTCTTTTTTCCCCTTACTGCACAAAACACAACAAATTGAACAATTTTGGGTAATGTATGTACAATTATCTACTTTATATTAGATTTTTTTTATTGGAAAGGGAATCACACTTAATTCAGGGGAAGAAGCTATTTATTCATGGTGATCTAATCTGAAAGGCAAATGTAACTTTTTATTCAATGTGCTGATAACATATTTAAAGTAATGGCAATTTGGGAGTAAAACTCATTGCGGTAAAATATAAATATGTATATCACTGATTTAGCCAAAATATAGCATGCATAATGTTTTAGCAGTTGTTGCAGCAATATTTTAAATGGGTTGCGTTATATTGTTATCCCAGTCCTCCGGTGGAGGCTTTGTGTGTTTGCTGTTGCATTAGTGAGCATTTATCTACTGTGTGGAAAAACCCTCAAGCTACATCAGGAGGTGCTCATCCAGTTCTTCAATCAGCCAAATATCTGGGCACTGTTATGACTGCAGGCTGATAAAGACGCCTTTACAGTTCGCTTTTGACAATTGTTATTCACTGGCTCAGGCTACGGTAGGCTTTATCTGTTTTCGAAACTGTAGGCATCCTCAAACTGAAGATAAAAGGCTGGAAATTTTGTCTGGGTAAATGTAAGTGAAAAATAACAAAGCAATCTCCCCCCACAGTATATACATACATCAGTGCAAGTGCAGAGATTCCTAAAGCCATCACAGAGGCATGCAATGACAATACAGATCAAAAGTTGATATGCATTGTGACATGCTTTTCCAATTCACTCAATGTGCCACATTTGCACACAATTTGCTAATTGTGTGCAAAGAAAGGGCAAACCTTGTGTCTTTACTATGCACCTGTCACAGCACTGTCATTCTTTTATGAACAGCAGCTATGCTAATTATCTTCCATTTGCTTCTCTGTTTCTACCTCAGGACGCCCATCCCAAGGTAAGTAGAAATTACGTCAGCTCCGGTATGGATCTAGCCTCTTCCGAGGATTTCAGATGACCCAACAACATGCAATAGTTGCTTAAAGTGCTCATTGTTTCTGCTTAATTTGGATACAGGATATTAGCTAGCTGCATGATCTGTGTATTCTTAAAACTGTACGTTTCTGCGATATACACATTACTTTGACACAGTCGCTATTGAAGCCTAGTCTCTGAAGACTAAAAGACTAGTCTTAATTGTAAAATAGAAACACTGCTTTGAAACCATATGTAACGTGAAAGAAATATACAAAAATGTAAACTGAATTTAAGCAACATTTTTTAATGTTTAGCTAATTGTAGACAAAAAGTCAACCCTGTTTACCTGGCACAACTAACAGAGCAGTATTAACACCAACTAAAAGGCAGAGGGTGAAAGGAGTTTTGTTTGAGACATTTGTATACATTTTCTATTGATTATGGCAGTCGTAATTCATTAAACATTGATTACATAGAAAAAGCATTAGAGCATGTTTTCAGATGGGCGGCACAGTTAACGCATTTTAAAGATTCGAATCAGGCACCTGGGCCTCAGGGGTGGAACGAAGCGGTAAGACCGCAGTATAGCTCCCTGATAGGATAACGCTATCAGCGGATTTCATTCTTATCGAATTCCTTACAGTGAATTGAGTGTTTTTACATTCAGAACAAACTTATTTTGTGTGCTGTGATATTTCTGAGCGGAGAAGAACTAGACAGATTCTCCGTTAAAGCATCCAGAGTCCAAGCTGACTGCTAGAATGAGCTAAATGAATGCATGTCCATGGTAAATCACGGAGGCTGTTTTAGCTGAAATATGACAATAAACAAAATAAGCCCTGGAAGCAATAATGCAGCTCTACACACACACACTGGTGGTCTGGATAGTCATCGCTCCCACGTCTCTGCTGGCGTGAAATTATCTAGGCAGGCTTCATTCTTGTGTCACAATCAGAGGAGACATTTGTATGGATGGCAAGGCAGAAAATATGCTATGCCAGTAAACAAGCAAAGCCTCTATGAAGCAGACCTACACAAGAAACAAACACAAAACCAATGTACTGTCTAGTCTAACCATGCATGTACTATATATTTTTGCTGACATAACTTTTTTGTGCTGCTTTTATTTGGCTTTCCAGAACTCTTTTGATGGAATAATTCAGCCGAAATGAATTTACTCAGCCTCATATTGTTCCAAACCCATAAGACTTACTTTTTTCTTTTGAACACTACGGATTAAATTTAGCAGAATATCTGAGCTATTCATTTCCATGCATTAAAAGCATATGGGGACAGGGCCTGTTAAAATTCAACAACTAACTTTCTGGAGTCCCCATCCAATTTCACTGTATGGAAAAGCATCCTACTGTCCTCTTTACTGTCCATACTGTCTTTACTGTCCAGAAGAAGTAAAGTCACAGATCACACATTTAAAAAAGACATCAGTGTGAATAAATTGACATTTGTTGGAATGTACTTTTTCATTTTAATATAGAACATGGCAAAATAGCTGATTCAAAGGCTGGTTTCACAGATTTTCATTGACCTTTATATGTGTGATAAATAAAGATCTCTAAATATGTCATTTAGTCACACATTGTGGACACAGAAAGGGATTTTGCTGCAGTAAAACGTGTAGGAGAATTTGATGAGCAAGTATTTGAAAAGCTATAATTATCATCCACAGTAACTTTGTACATACATTTTAATACCTATTTAAGTCTCTGATTAGTCTGGAAACAAAACCGGAAAGGCACAGTGGATAACAGACGCTAAATCCACTGTGGAAAAGAGATTTAATATGCAGAGATTAGCTTCAGAGGACATGAGTGATTTGACAATGCAGGTTACAAAACGTTAGAAGAAGAAAATCGGTTTATATATTTTCTGAGTGGGATGTCTGTGGAAAATGCCTCCTTTGCTCAGATGTTGTGCATGTGTTACATTGTATAGCTAAATGGTTGCTAGAGTGTTCTGGGTAGTTACTAAGGTATTTTCAAGATGGCTGCTTACTGGCCAAATAAGCCCACCCTGATATCTGTATATTCTTTTCTGTAGCTATAGCTTAGGCCCTTCCTTCAATGTGAGTGTTTTTACTCATAATAACATTCAGCAGGTTAACAAAACAGGTCCTGTATGACTTGAAGATCATTCACTTTTGTGTGCTGAATACATTACGTGCCCATGTTTAATACATAGTGTTAGGGGTTTGCTCAAATCACCATATATAAGCAATAGCTACAGTGATTGTTGTATTTGCAAACACCACAAACACAAGAATATGTACTGCAGTTAATGTATGTGTATTGATAAGACCAGGGTCCAAATATTTATCTTCATAGCCCATTGTGTTGCATGTTCTCTCAGGATCGACAAAGCAGTAACAACAAAGGAAGAACAAAAAACAACGCATGTGTAAAAAAATGATGCATTGTGGTGCCAGCAGACCTCAGATAAGAGCAAAGTAACAGTTGACACCAACGCAAATGGAAGACGCTCAGCTCAGCATTCTGCATTGGAAGGTGCCAGAAAATTGGCCCTGTTTTCTAATGCCAATATCTGTGTGAGGGATCTTGCTGTGGGTCTGGTGCATGCTGCTTCCTCATCCACAAGCCATCGATCCCCGTTGCTACACCACCACCTGAGTCTCTACATCACAGCCGGGGCTTATGTCAGCATTAGTAAAGGATCCCCAGTACATGCCCAACACGACCCGCACTGATACAACTGTTACTTTTGGCTGAGGTCTCATTTGCATCTTGTATTGGCAAGATAAACTCCCAGAGTACACTGAAACTTACTTTGATGAGAATTAGTACGTGTTCAACTCTACAAATGCTGCACAAGTGCTTTTGTTCTGCAAATATCAAGAGAGACAGAAAGAAAAACAATTTTATTATGAATACAAGTACTAAGATGTTTCTTCGGATTGTAAAAATCCCTATTAAAACTCTGCAACGCCTGAAACAGCAAATGCACAAAGTACATGTACAAGAAACAAGAGAAAAAAGTTTAGATGAAGATAATAAATCTGAATAATTAAATTTAACTTAATAAACAATAGAAACTAAGAATTCACAAAAAGAAGCATATTTAAGTAATAAGGTACTTAAGGGTAAATTTAATAGGGCCATATTATAAATATGTGACAACTCAAGGGCCATTTAGCAACTCCTTAATATTATTATATAATGGGATATAATGAATGTATTTAAATATACATGTAAAATACGTATAAAATGTACGTATAAAATGTTGGGATCCATAGATACTAGCTCAATACAGAGGGAATTTGGGTAAGTGTTGAATTAGCAATTCTTTTATATATCACAACTATGCGCTTCATAAAGTATCCAAACACAGTATATTTTCTCCCACATCCTGGCAGCATCTCTGGCTTTTCCTGAGGACATACTCAGATTAACGCAGACAGACTTTGAAATCCTGCTGTGCAAAGTAATATTCTCTATGTAATATTCTCAATGTGCATCTGTTAAATTCCTCATGTGGAAACCCTATACACAAGGCCACCAGTATCTGTATGGGTGTAGATCCAAAGCCATAACCCACAAGCACTCACTGGGCAAATATCACAAATTTATATATTACAAATGTAATATGCTACGGTCAATTTTAATTAAGCTGAGAACATGCCAACAGGGTTTTCCTTCCTTCCAGAATTTGAGGAAGCCAAATACCTTAGAAAGAAATAGAAACATTATAACACTGAGCTTGGTTCAATATGTAATTGCTATTTGATACCTGTTTCATTCTTGTCTGACAGTTTTGACAGTCATTGGTGATTTGACAAGCAGATCACTGAAAAGTAGTTTGAAATATTCACTGTAAAAGGCAAATCTCTATTTTGATTTAGTCTTGATGGATAGGCTAATCAGATCAGTATAACTGGATAACAGCACATACTTCTTGGTTTGTCATAGTGTGTTCTATCTAAGAATCAAGAAATAAACCTTTCAGGGACTAATTCCAGATTTTTTGGTGAACACTGATTAAAACAGTATAACACTGCTCAACACAAACACAAAAATACCTAGAACAGAAATGTATTTAAAACTAAAAATATTTAAAACCATATGTATAACTTAGAGAGTATATAATGAGCTAAAATTTAAAAATTAGGATTAGAAAACAAAAAACGTGCAGAGCACTGACTAAAGCTAAAATTAATATTAAGATTAAAAAGTATAAAAACAGACAAGAATAAACATTCACAAACATGCTAACGTTTGTAGACTGCTTTAGAGGGCCACTGGGACGACAGTGAACCGTTTTCTCATTATGGACCTCTGTGTCACATACTGTCTGTCTGAATGAATTAAACATGCAAGTCTTTCATGTAGGTAACTGCTGTCTCTTCTGCACAACTGTTCCACTTAGTCCCGTCTGCTGTCTCACACACACATCCTTACACCAATATACACTAAAAATAGGTTAAGAATTAGCATAGATTCAACAATCACTCCCTCCAACAACCCACATTAAAACAATTATAGTTTTAAACGACAAATGACTTCATACTGTTTATTAACTGCATCTGTTTTATGCATGTTCCCTATAGAGATTTTGTGTCTAACAGTTTTTTCTAACCGCATAATAACGTTAAATAACCAGAACAAAAAGCATTCTGGTCTAATTCTCACTGGTTCAAAATTCCACTACACACAGCTACAGTATATTTTAATTGGCTATAATTTTGTTGCATTGTACCGCTTCGAGCCCACCCCAAAATCTCTGCATTATTCTGCTCCCTAGATGTAGTTTGAGCTTTCCTTCAATGCAAGTCTGTGGAATATTGGTTTGATGGTTCAATACTTTGCTTTGAAAAGTGAAGTCACACTTCTTAAATATCGATCATGTCCGTAGTACACAAGATAGCATTCATTTTTTCTTCTGTACCCTTCATATAACAATACCTATAACCCAAAATAGTGACATACTATATCCAGCATACATGTCAACATCAGTGAATCACATACAGAAATCTCATTTTCTTATTTCTTATGTTTCGTTCATCAGTCATTTCATGCAATAGGTTGTTACTACTATTCTGATCAACAAGTGACTGTTCCAGTGTTAGCGAGACTATAAAAGACAAACACGGTAAGTTCTTGCTAAGGTAAATGGCATTGACCCCAAGCTCTAATGTCATTCCATGCTCTAAAGACAAGTGAACCTCGGAGAGCATCGGGGTCAGTGTCCAACTCAAACAAGAGCTCTGGGGAATTACAGTGTGATATGAGTGTAGTATCGAGTTAGAGCGAGTGATGCTTGGTAATGTCTGTAGTTACGCAGCTCTCACACTCCCAGGAACAATTCACCTTGTTCTGATCACACCTCTTGCAACTGGGTGACCTCATCAACCCCTGCGGTAAAGCTGAGAGCCGGTTCGCTTTCTCATTACGAGGCCGACATTCAATACCAACCCGTTTCTTGTTCTTTTTTATCCTGCTCTTTGCTCTTTTCTCGAAACATATTCTTTTTCTTCTTGCTTGTCTCATCTGGTTTCTCTATTGCTTGTGCTGCCTTTTCTTTCTAGCTATAGCAAATCAGTTTTCAGCTTTCTCCTTAGCCATAGACCCCAGTGAGCCTGTTTTCAATTTATCTTTCATCTATGTGCTTTCTTCTGCTTTCTATCGTTCTCTTTTTGGCTATAAATAGCCATTCAATTTTCCTCTATCTCAAAGGTCCAGCAATTTCAAACTGTCTCTTCCTATAGCTCTGTTTTGGGTGGACCACTGGCACAAGGGGCCCGGGGCCTGTCATTACAGGAGTGTACTGAAGCCTGTCGCATGTAACCAATTATCACCAGCTAAACTTCAGCAGCACGCACTGTGAGACCACACAGGGCTGCCACACAACACAGAGACAGAATCATGTTTTTCAAAGCAAGCAAAGTTGATGTTAATAGTAATTTGTCCAAAAATATGCCAAAAAATGTCAACTACTGTCATGCCAACTAATTCCTATACAAAATCAAACACCACATCACGGCCTGGACCATCCTGTCTGTAAATAATTGTTTTTAACTATTTCACAGGCAGTTTATTTTAGACTTTAGTGACTGTTTAGTGAGATTTTGCAAAATAAAAAAAAAACACATTTGTTGGTGCAAGAAACTTAATCTTTATACAGTAAGTAGATTTATAAAGGGGAATTTTTAACTGAATTTCAGAACCTTGGAAAAAGGTTCACTTCATTGCTACAGTGCATTTAAATAGCATTTAGACACTTTAACTGCCAGTTTTACAATTCTATTGTTCCAGTCTAGCCGTGCCATCAGTATTGTATCGTGCTCCTTGTCTTTTGAGAAAAACCGCAGCTGCTCCCCACACTTACTGCAGACACACAAAATTTCCATTCTATTGAACAGTTAATGAATAAGTAAATGCCTCTCGACAGATTACACATGGGTTACTACAGAAGGACGAAACAGGAATTTATATTACTAGTTCACAGATACAATATCTCCACATGCTGTGAGCAATACAGCACCTCGCCCGGTTTCTCCATAGCAATTCTCATCCATTAGCTCTGAGCACTTCATTTTTCAGAGGTTATCAAGGCCAGGACAGAAGCTGGCAATAATCACAAATAAACAATGACACTGGAGACAGAAAGAACTCTGACAGCATCCAACTTATTGAACAAAAACAACCTTAATGAAAATTACAATGGCGACAAGCTTGCTAACAAGAAAGCCCACGTTTGTTTAGGATTTATGTCGAGTAATTATTGCGTATTGTCATGTATGCTGTAAAAGAAGTCAATACTGGAAAATTAAACTGTGATTAATTACGTAACTGTGGATATACAATACTTTAAACTTGGTGTTTAAAGTGTTTTTGGCCCCTTTTTGGTTTTACATTCTGAAGCCCCCCACAGAATTAGGTTTCCCATTTTAGGATCTCACAGGCAGGAAAATTACACTTCTAGGAATAATAACCTATTTTGCTTTTGTATTAAGCAGTAAAATTGTAACATTACTATGCCGCGCCTTGACAGTTTTTTTTGTGGTGTCATGAGAGCTGCATTTTAAGGTTGCTGTGTCAAGTTAGTTATTCGGTTTTGAAGTAGTTCTGCAGTTTGCTTCATTCTGTTGCGCAGATCTAGTTTTGAATGCAGGAATACATTCTGTGTGATCACATCCTTCAGTTAAGTGTACATATTTTATATCTGCTGTTTTATTAAACTTGGAGGAGGGGGTGGGACACAGAGAGGAAACAATGTTTGGAAAATCTGGTTCAAAATTCCACGTACTTCATCTTTAAAATGCAAGTACTCAGTTAAACAGAGGCATTATTTGGGAATGCAAAGTCTCCTTAGACCTGCTTACCCGCATCTCCTGGGCCTCTTTCTGACCATCCCAGGCCCAGCTACGCTTGGTGAAGTAGTTGACCGTGGCAAACTCAATGAGGGCCGAGAAGACGAAAGCATAGCAAACGGCCATGAACCAGTCCATGGCTGTGGCGTAAGCCACCTTGGGAAGCGAGTTTCGAGCGCTTATGCTCAGTGTCGTCATAGTCAAGACGGTTGTTACACCTAAAGCCAGAAAAAGGGAAAAGGCAGTTTTACTTTTAGGTAAGTGATAGACACATCAGAACATGCAAAGTTATTGT